>RJWM01021340.1:0-35553 GCA_004363535.1 Dasyprocta punctata | reverse complement strand
AGCCGGGCGTGGTGGCGCACGCCTTTAATCCCAGCACTCGGGAGGCTGAGGTAGGTGGAGCATTGTGAGTTCGAGGCCGGCTTGGGCTACAATGCGAGCGCAAGGCCGGCCTGAGCTACATAGTGCGACCCTGCCTCAAAAAACCAGGACTGGGGAGTTTGGCTCAGCGGCTTAAGCGCCTGACCTGGCAGGCGCAAGGTTGTGAGTTCAATCCCCAGTGCCGCAAAAAAAAAAAAAAAAAAAAAAAAAAAATGATGAGGAGTTAGGCTAAGGGGAGGAACAAGGGTGACCAAAGTAGCTGGAATAACATTTGCAAAACCCAAAAGGGAACCTGGCTGTTTTCAGTGAATCAGGAATATTTCAGCTTGCCTGGAGTATATATGGGGAGGCACAAGGTGGATTTGGAGAAGTAAGCAGAGCTCATAATTACAAAGTAACATTTATGCCAGGATAAGGTGTTTGGAAGTTACTTCATGGCAATGGCCAATTATTGAAAGATTTTAAAGGGTAGGAGTGGTATGATCAGATTTGAATTTTAGTCAAACTACTTTGGAAAGTTAGAGATTTGCAGTAAAACTGAAAATAGAGAATAACTGAAAATAGAGAATTGAAGTAGGCAATGAAAGTGGTGAAGCAGAGTGTAGTTCTGAGAACTTTATTAGGAGTTGAAGTCCTAATAAAGGCTCGGGGTAACTACGAAAGAAAACAAAGCAAAGCAGAGCAAAATAGAGCAGGGCAGAGCAGAGCAGAGCAAACCAAATAAAACCAAACCAAATAACAGTTAAAAATGACTCCTAGGGTTCCAACTTGAACAACCAGGTGATACCATTTAATGAAATACGGAACTAATGAGGAGGAGTAGATTCTGGAATGGAAGAGATCACTTTTGGACCTGACAAGTTTGAGTTGCTTATGGAAAATCCAAATTGAGATGTTCAGTAAATGATTAGATTATGCAGGAGACACATTTGTTAGTGGAGCTGCACATTGAATGTAAATATAATTGTGTAAATGTATTTGAAAGCATAGGAGTGAACAGATTCAAACACTAAGAGTTCATCAATTGAGAAATGATTCTTGTACACTCTTTATAGGACAGGAAAATTGAACTGATGGACAGAGGTAGAAAAATCCAAAAAATATACTGAGAAGAAGTAACCAGAGAAGTAGAAGAAAAACCAGAAGGCTGTGTTGTAATGGAAGCCAAGGGAAGAGTGTTTAGAGAGAGGAGTGATAACCCACAGCAGCGGCAGAGAGCACAAGTAAGACTGAAGGTCATTGTATTCTAACAATGAAGGAGTCATCAGCGACCTGCCCAGAGCAGTTTTCGCTGGAGTGTTAGGGTCAGGAACAAATTAGAGTGACTTAGTGGTGAGTCAGAGTTGAACAAATGGGCATCTTTAAGAAGTCTAGCTTTGAAGGACAAAAAGGAATGTGATAGTGAGGGAGGTTATTCATTTATTTTTAAACACTGGTTTAGAGAGGAAACAAAGCTGAGCTGACTTAAAACATGATAGGAAGGAATTAGTAGAAAGAGATGTTTGAAGTCACGTGAGTGAGCATAGGTAGCTGAAAGATTGAGCTTCCTTAAGAAGTTGGATTCAGAAGTTAGTGGAAGAGTGTAGACTTAGACAAGAAAACATGAATTGCCTTGTATGTTGTAGGTAGAGGGAAGAATTTTAAAGTTTTGAGTTTCGTGATGGAACATTGAAGGCACCTGATGGATTTTATTTTCTCTATGAAGTAGGATAGGTGGTCATCTACTATAATGGTTTTGAAGTTGAAAGTTGGAACAATGTAGAGGTTTATATTAGATAATTTCATACTGTAACCCAAAAAGGAAAAAAATAAGGGAAAAAAGCTGCCAGTTAAATTATAAGATATGCAACAGTTTTAGAAATACTGAAGTACACAAAATGGGCCTAAGGAGTTTAGTACTTTTTGTTTTGAGTTGCACTTGCTATGTAGTTCATACTGGTCTCAAACTTATGATGATCCTCCTTCCTCCACCTCCCAAGAGTTAGGATTACAGGCATGCACAACCACGCCCAGCTGGGCATCTAAAAATTTATGAAGCCAGGTGTAGTGGTGCGTGCCTATAATCTCTGTACTTGGGAGGCTGAGGAGACTGAGGCAAGAGAATCACCATGAGTTCAAGGCCAGCTTCAGCTCCATAGTGAGTTCAAGCCCACCCTGAACTACATAACAAGACCCTGTCTTAAAAAAACCAAAACCAAAATGACAACAACAACAGCAAAACGTAATGAAGTATGTTTTAGATGAAATGCAAAAAGACTAAAAAGAATTCATTCTCATTAGCACATACAGATGATCTGGATGATTTTTCATATGAATTAACTTGAAAAGACACAATGTTTTGGCTAGGTAAGCATAATATAGTAAGTAAAATAAATAATAAGAGAAAATAACAAAATACGATTATCTTAGTCTAGAAAAAATATAGTCAAAAGAGAAAAAAAAATTCTCCACCAATGTTTTATATCTGGGAGGATTTAGTAAGAATTTAACATACACATAACAAACTGTCACAGAGCAGATTGAAATGAAAAAGGAAAAATCACAGAACGAAAGAGAGAGAGGAACAATAACAATATAAAACTAGTTTACACTGAAAAAACAAACAGATTAGATATGTCTTAAAACTGAATTATTGATGTGGAGGAAAGAATGAGAATATATATTAAAATAATTAGATAAAAGAGGAGACAAAGCCGATATAGGGAAGATAATTAGTTATCTCTAAAGTAAAAATATCAACAATAGCATAGAAACTATGTTCATAAATATAATTTAGAAACATATACAAACAGAATATATTTGAATATTATGTATATTTTGCATTATGTATGCTTTGCATAGTAAGATTGAGTGTCAGAAGACAGCAAACAGGAGACGACATAACTTAGGAATGCAGTACTTGGTGAGGCGCACAGCCTTTTAATCTCAGCCCTCTGGAAGCACAGCCTTTTAATCTCAGCCCTCTAGAAGCACAGCCTTTTAATCTCAGCCCTCTGGAAGCCTAAGGCAGGACTGCAAGTTTGAGCCCAATCAGGACAGCTTAGAGACTTAGTGAGACCCTGTCTAAAAAAAAAAAACAAAGATATAGCTCATTGTGAAGGCCTTAGGTTCAATTCCTGCTACTGGAAAAAAAAAAAAAAAAAAAAGCAATAGTTATCCAAATTGCCACGCATATAAAAAGATAAGAAATTATCCCTAAGCATTCAAGTTCTTAGTGAACAACACATATAAAACCTTACCAAGGGGAAATCTATTTAATAAAACACTGATTACCAAAGAATAAATTAAAACTGTAAAACTCAGAAGTGGAAAAGTCATGGTAAAAGAACAGGTAGTGATTATTAGGTTCATTTAGATATACAACTAAGACTTAGCCATTGTGGAAATTCTGGTTGTAGAAGCAAACATGAGTGTTATGAAACCTGACAGTATAAAAATAATAACTAACTAGAATGAGGATGGGGGAGGAAGTGAAAGCTTGCTTAATATTCTTATCTTACTTAGGAAGAATCAGTTGATATTGTCTGTATTAAACATATAGTTTAATCATTACTTAAAGGTCCTGTTGCTCATGTAATCCTGATTACAATCCTCTGTTCTTTGTTTGAAAATCACATTGAAGGGGTAAATCAACAAAAGCTAATTGTTAATCGAGGAACAACTGTCAACCAAGTATTATACTAGATGACTGTGGGGAATTACAGAGAGGTTGAGAACACAGTCCTTGCCTTTGAATGACCTTCAGTTTACTCTCTTCTCTTTAACAAGCACATTAAAGAATTATGCTTAACCTCATAATGCTTGACCTGACTGGTTGAAATCTATGATGAATTTGCTTCTCAAGATGGAAAGTCCCTGTTGGCTTCCATGGTACACTTCAGGGGCTTGCTAATGCGTTTGTTTTGAACTTCAAGGTGTTAACTTTAGCATCTGTAGCATTTCAGAGTCTTGGGAAGGGGATCTGTTATCCTGCTGGCAAGCAGACAGTATAATGAAGACAGGAGGTTATAGGCTTTCACATTTGTGATAAGTACTGAACAGGAAATGTAAATGAATTAGATCCTAAATTCACCAGAATGACCCATTCAGTAGACTTTTTAATACATATGATCTTACACACATCAAGCAAAGGTGAACTAGGAAAATGGCAGCAGGAAAGGATCGTATCAGATCCTGTATGAAAATCTCTTACACATTCAGTCCAATGTCATTTAATTTGTGTCTCCATTCCCTTTTCCTTACAGTGACAGTGATGCATAAGGCAATTCCTAGAAGAGAATGGGTAAATGTTTGCTGAATAAATAGATAAATGCTGTAAATAATAAATCAAAAGCATTAAGTTGTATTTATAAAGCCACACTTACTAAAAGCATTAAGGCTCACGCTTTCATTTTAAAAGGACCTTTAACACCAAATCAACATTGATAGGAAAGAAGTCTACTTGGGAACCTTGAACAAGATTAGAAGGAGGTTCTGAGCTGTGTTTCCCTATAGTCTTTTAAAGTTTTACCCTGGGTCCCAAGTTTTTTCAGTTGCATTTCTAGGCTCTGGCTGTAGAGGTCTCTTTCAGGGAGCATGCTTCTGTCTGTCCTTTACTGCCTAGCTCCCTTGCTTCATATGCTGTTTTGGAAGTGGCCAATCTGCCAGAACATGTGTCTGATGTTTCTTCTGATGCCACGTACATCTTTGGTCCCCAGGAAGGTGGCACCTGTCCTCTTTCTCTGATCCAAAGCCATGTAAGATTATCAGTCTGACCCTTCCTTACTCATATTCCCACCGAGGTAGAAGAACCAGACATCTTATCTGAGATCATCCAGCACTGAGCTTATCTGTCATCATCCAGCACCGAGCTAAACAGTCAGTGGGGTAAACAGCAAGGCATAGGCTCTCCCTGATGTGGAGTGAGCTATGCTATCTTTGACTTGTTCTATTTATTTATTTGAGTGAAAAGATGGATTAATCTTATTTCTTGGTTCATAGAATACCATTGTCCTTGTTTCATGAATGATCTTCTTTTACTAATTTTGTTTACTTACGCTTTTAGAAATATAATAGTCAATCTACTACTCAAGAACTAATATATTGTCAATAACTTAAATTGATGTGTTTCCTTGATTTAAAAATTCCCCTTTTACTAATGACTATTAGCCCTTTGCACCTATGAGGTAAAGTGGATATCTTTACTTAAATGTAGTCCAATTAATACACACACACACTCAGAGACACACACACACATACTCTTCCAGGTGCCAAATGTCCAGGTGCAGCCATACATAAAAACAGCTTCATTAATTACCTAATGGAGAACTAGAGAGCTGGGGTGGAAGTTCTACCAGGCAGAGGTGTGACTAAGATTGGGACACTTACGACTTTGACCTTACTTTGTAGGGGGTGCTGCCTGATATACTGCACTCACAAAAGTCGAAGACAATAGAAAGTTGGCACGTGCATTTAGTTTTATAAATCAAAAGTTATGAAAGGGAAAGAGATGCTTTTAACATTTACAAATAAGAACTATTTTTCTCCTATAATGCTATTCAGAGTAAGTATGATTCATCTGAATATTCCTTTATATTTCCTGTTGTTGTGGATACGATGCTGGTTGTTGCAATTCTACTTTGTGAACAGTTAACTCAGTTCAGATTTTATTTTTACTCTAAGTTAAATTTCTGACCATGTAACATAAGTTGGTAAAGGAGTGATTTAGTTTTAGTGATTTAGCTGTTGATCTAGATCAGCAGAGGAATTTTTTCCTTCTATTGCTGGCTGTAGTCTTATGTTCTTGCCTGAGCACGTCTGGCTGAGGAAAGAAAATCCTGCCTTTCTTTACAAAGCCCTTCTCCATATTGTCACTCCTCTAGAACTGGTGACTTTTTAGTTTGGAAAATTTTACTCGACCGCAGCTTTTCTTAAAGATGAACATTATATGAAAAATTTTTGCAGATTGAAGCTCAATTGTATCCTTGGCAAAGTAGCATATTGTAAACAATTTGAAAGGCAAAAGCGCCATGATCAATTTTAATCTAAACAATGTTCTCTCTTTTTATTTTTGAAGAGCACACTTATTAGCAGTTGAGATTTACTTCTTTGATTTGCATGTATAAAAACATCTATTCAAAGTGAAGTCTCCTTAAGTGTTTTACCTCACTGGCAAGCGTGTCCAGACACAGATCAGACCGTTAGCGCCACCTAGTGCATCGCATGCGCAGAGACACAGAGTCCAGCGCCAACTCTTGTTCCGGATCAACTGTCCAAAATTGTTCTTTAGACCTTTGCGGCATGTTACAGGTCCAGCCATAGGTGAAAATTTTCTTTGTGATTTGTATTTTTTCAGCACCAATACTACTTTTTATGAAGTTCCAAACAGGGAAGTAGGGAAATAGGTAAAAGAAAAGAGTAAATGAACACCATGATTACATGGGAGGGGATGTGCAGGAAGTCAGGGAGAGGAATCAGTGTCTATTGAATTCCTGCTGTGAATTAGCCCGCTCGCACTGCTTAGAGTTCCTCAAAACAGAGACGGAGAAGGCGGGTTTTTCCTATCGAATTTTTCTTTGGCGCCAATGAATGATATAATGTGCTGATGTTATTTTGTGGCTCCAGGCCATTTTCAGAACCTGCTAAATTACTGTTAGGAGACAACTCAAATGGTTCTGTTGCATGCCCAGTGAACAAAGGTAACTTTTAATTCTTATTAGCACACATTTGCAGTCCATAATTACATTCATTGTGGGGAGTTGGTAATGTACACAACGTATCTTGATATTTTTCATTTCCTTCTCTTTTCCCTCTCTTCTCTTCCCACTCCTTCCATTTCTTGGTCTCCATCCTTTTTGAAAAAGATCTATCTCTCTGTTTCCTATTCTCTAGCCTTTATTTTGGTTTTTAATTTATTTATGTTGAGTTTCTCATATTGGAGAGTACATGAGATATTTAAGCGCATATATCTGATTTGTTTCGCTTAAACATTATGATCTCAAGGTGCACCTGTATTCCTACGAATGACTCAAGTTATATTTTGAACTATCCTTCCAGGGGTATTTTAGAGTGAAAAGCCTTGGAAATAATGTCTTCCTCCAAAGCAGAGTTTCCTTTTGTCCGGTGTAATACACCTATCTCTGGCACAAAATTGGGCAGGCTTGTTTTTAGCTCGTGGTGAGGTTTGGGTTTCCTCAGCGTGGTGTTGCTCGGCTGTGTTGTGAGACCACAGTGCACGGGCATGGCATCCACTGGGCGTCTCTGCTTTGCTCCTGTGGGTCTTGAAGCTGATGCAAACTTGAAACTCTTGATACTTGTCCTGGCTTGAGTAATAAAGTCCTTCATCCCATCGAGGAATCTTGTGACTGCTAGAAGCATTCACAAAACTTTTGACAAGCTAACTTGCCGGCATGCTAGTAGGGCAGAATCTTGAGACCCTTGCATTTCTTGACAGTCACCACCCCAAGAAGCCATCCAATTTCTAGGTACCCAGTTCCTACTGCTTTCCCTTTCCCACCTCCCCATTCACTACAGTCCTGCTCTTTCAAGAACAACACATAGGAAGAATAATTCAAACATTAAAAACTGAGACCAGCAGATAATTAGGCACATGGTAGGTAATATTTGTATTGTACCTCATTGCACACATAGGTAATTGCATAACATTGGAATTTCAGGAACTGATTTTTCATTGGTTTAATATAGTTTTAGTTAACTGTTTATAGCTTGATGAATTTCTAGGGCTTACTAGAAGCATTTATTATGTTTATCACTAAAAGAAAAAACCTAGGAGGCCAAAAACACTTCTTCGGAGCCAGGTTTTTACAAAAATATCATCTTTTAATTTTTATTCCTGGAAAACTGAAAATTGTTCTCAAACTTTAGAATTACACTATAGGAGTGGTGTGTGTGTGTGTGTTCTATGTGCACTCATTAAAAGGTGCATTATTCGTCCTCCACCAGGTATTCTAATTCACCAAGTCTGGGCCGAATCTAGGATTCTGTTTGCAGCACAAAACCAGGTGATTCTGACTCCAGTGTCTTAGAACCACATCCTGAGAAGTGCGTCTTGAGACATAAAGGACTTCTCAGGAAAACGGATGACTTAAGATGCAGTGGATTCCTGTGATTTGTGCAACTGTCGTTTCTCTGACAGTAAGAATGTGTCTTTTTTTTTTCTTTTTTGAGGTTGCTGATGATCTTTGTTGTGGGAATAAATGAGTACCATACAAGTGGAAAGCTGTGATTTCACAGAATAGTAAATGGTGGCAGAATCAGTTCTATTTTCTTTTTGTTTACTTAGGAAATAATTACTGACTACTCACTATGGATAGCACTATACCTTTTTGTTTAAGATAATTTTGTTTTTATACTTTTTGCCTTCCCTTTCAGTGAGGTTTCCAGTTATTGCAAGTGGACTTTTAGAATAGGGATTGCAGTCCCAGAGGATGTGGGTCTAGGCTTTCTTTTCTAATTCTAAAACATTTCATTGGGTACTCAAAAAAATCATGAAGAAGGTGACAAACAAACAAACAAAACCCCCAAAACAAACCTCATTGTATCCTCATTTTACAGATGTGAAAGCTATCAGGCAGGGGTAAGTGGCCTGCCAAGAGTCAGGCAAGTAGAAAGTATAGAACTGGAGCTTGAATTGTGGTTTTCTGATTCCCATTCCCATTCTTTCTACCACACTGCCTCCCAGATGATTTTCCTAGGGATCACAGAAATAGCGAGCTCCCTCGTTGCATTGTGAATATAATTTGATTTTGATGAAATGTGATTTACACGTACATTTTCAGAACAAAGGGTCTCCTGTTGTTTAAGCATGATACACCTGTGCTGCAGAGAGAAACACTGACATCCATACGATGTCATAAAAAATGCCCCAGAGGAAAAAGGCAGAGTTCTGTTTTCAAAATGAAGTGGTATCTGCAGTGAACAGAGCCAAGCCTAATTACAGAACCGCGAGCTCTGTCCCCCAAGGTATGCACGCTGAATTATCTTACCAGTCTTCAGAACGCCCCATGAGAGGTGGGGATGGAAAAAGGCAGTGCAGAATAGGCTCGGTAATGTGGACACAGCACTAAGTTAATACTGAGAGAGACTTGGGAACCACACCTTTGGTTTTTTGCTCTCAAGTACCTTGCCAACCATTGCTTTGGGTTTCCTGCCGTTCCCAGAGACGTCGCTACATTTTGTATTTTTCAGGGCACCCAGACCCTGTCTGGCTTTCAATAAATGTTTGGTAATAACAATAACACAGAAGTGAATGTTTATTCAGATGGAAATGAACATGGATGAGATAACATTCTAGATTTTTGTTTCCCACCCCTAGGATTGTGGGTTGAAGCAACAAGGGAGAGAACAGATCTAATGCACATTTGTGTTGTGGATAGAGATTTGTAACCCTCACCTTGGGTGGGTTCTTTACTGTTTATGAATGCTCTCACGCATATCAGCTGCCTTAATCAAACAAAACACCTACAAAGTGAGCAGGACACATAATTATTTCATTTTACAAATGAGACTCAAAGAGATTAATCAATTTGCCTTCTGTTATAGTAATTGAGTTTGTTTGAATTTCAACTTGGCTTGAGTGGTGGTAGCTTTTTTTTTTTTTTTCGTGACAAGGCCTTGTTATGTATTTCAGGCTGGCCTTGAACTTACTATGTAGCCCATGCTGGCCTCAAACTTACAGCAATCCTCCTGTCTCAGCTTCCCAAGTGCTGGAATTACAGGTCTTTTTGTTTATAAATTCACTTAACCACCTAGTGTGGAGATTCTCCTTTGCCTAGAAAGTAGGCATCCCTTTGGAATCCTGTATTCTGTAGCATGGTGCAGCAGTTTGACTGCAAGTTCTGCCTACGACTTGTATAGGTATAAATTTGGTCAAGTCATTTAACCTATCCAATTCTTAATTTCTACAGGACAATCAGGACTTTTGGATTCTGTGACAAAGACTCAAGCTGAACTGGTTTGGATCCTGGGAAGGATTCATTGATGGAGGTAATTGAAAAGTCAAGAATGTAGCAGAACATATAGGAGCAGAGGTCTTGTGATAAGCAAGGTTCTTCTCTCTGTTATTCTACTCCTCATGGACTTCAGTCTGATTCCCTCTCACTACTCAGCATCCTTACTAAGGAAAATAGGCCCTCACCCATGCAGGTGGGCGTTATCTAGTCCACTGTGGATAGAGCAAAAGGGTGGCTGACGGGAAGAGCAAATTCACTTTCTTCTTGAACTGGAACATCCATTTCTCTCCTGCCTTTTGATATTGGAGTTTCTGGTTCTCAGGCCTTGGCCTTCAGACTCCAGGGCTTAGACCAGTAGCACTTGCCCCCTCCCGTCATCAGGCCTTTGGACTCACAGAATTACACTACTGGCTTTCCCGGACTCTGGCTTGTGCATGCAGTATCTTGGGACTTCTCTGCTTTCACAGAGCCAATTCTTATAATAAATTTCCTCTTATAGCTGTGTGTCTTATTGGTTCTGTTTTTATGGAAAACTCTATTACAGCTCAGTATTTCCCCAGCATCTTAAATTTAATGGGCAAAACCCAAGTTATCATTTTCCACCTCGAACTTGCTTTTCCTCATCCCTGTTAAGGGCTCCTTCTTCCACCTGACTGTCCAGACCAGAGGAGCTTCACCTTCAACTTCAATTTAATCTCCCTGTGTTTCCAGCCTGATCACGTGCGGATAGTTACGAGAGCAGTTCTAGCGTTACTGTCTACCAGACACTTGTAATTCTCTCATTTCTCTTCATCGTTATCTTTAGCCTGGCTTTCAGCTCTCATTTATTTGTTTGATTAGAGGCAGGATATCACTGTGTAGTTCAGGCTGGCCTTGAATTTAGGGCAGTCCTCCTGCCTTAGTCTCTCCTATTCTGAGATTATTGGTGTGTGCCCCCCATCAGCTTCATCTCTTTTAGATTAGACCCATGACTCTACCCTGCTGCCAGAGAAGTATTTCTACATTGCAAAATTTCTTCCCCAATAAAACTCTTCAGTGACTTTCTTCCTTCTTTTGCTTATTTATAACATGAATGTCAAAAATCCTTTTGTGGTACCATGTTCTGATTTGAACCATATAGAATTCTCCCCAAACAGCATGCTCTCTTCTTATATCTTACATTAAAATGTGCCTAGCATGTAGTAGTTCTCTTGGTTATATAGTGAATTAATTAATTAGTTAATGAACAATAATGTGTGGCCATGCCAATGCTTATTATTGAGAACACCTATTATTATTTTCCATTTTGCTTATAAATTGCCAATCTTATTATATTGATCTTGGTTCAATCAAAGGCTAGAATCTTCTTGTGCTGAAATATTTATTTTCACAGATAAAATTCACCCTGATAATCATGGTACAATTACTCCTGGATAAAAAGACATTTAGTTCTATGGTTAGTGGTCATAGCTGGTCCTGGGCATAGACATAAAGGGAAACATCATCCTGGGCAATCTCAGTGCTGGTCTAAAGAGCACTGCTGTTTTAATTTCTTCTTTGTCTCCAGAAGAGTAGATATGCTACCTACATACAATGGGAGACAGCTTCTCTAGTTCTTTTCTTTGGAGTAGATAGATGGGTTTATTATGCAAATTTTCTGTTGCCATGGTAGGCAGAGCATATTTAGTTCTAGATTTGAGGGAAAGTGATGTGGTTGCTGGTTAAGAGGAGAGGAGGAGAGCACCAGGGAAAGCGCTGGAGTGGGAGGCCTACATTCTAGGCCCGTGTCTACCACAGGCTGCTCCTGGCTGTGGACCATATCTTGGCTAAAGCTTGTGTTTCTCAGGGCTTTGTCCAGGGTACACTGGGGGAAATGACTATTAAATCAGATTAATTATGCTTGAGTGCATTGTAATTTGTAAAGCTATGACACACAACTGTGTAGTTAATACTTATAAATTATAATTGTAATTATAAAACTTTCTAGAGTTTATTCTTGTGGGACTTTAAAACTTTGCTATTAGGAAACACACTTATTAAGCTCTGAGATAAATTTATTTCATTATTTAAAAAGCCAGTATGAAGTTAAGTGTGAAGAAATTTGATCATTTTATTATGCCTTGTTTCTGTTCTTTATAAAGACATGGACAATGAGTAAGTTTTACCTTTTATTATGTTTTAAATGTCTTTCTAGAACTGGGGTTATATGGTAGGTCAGCAGTAGAGCACCTGAGTTCCTGTGTTTAATCCCAGTACTGACAAAAAAAAAAAAAGTTTTTAGAAGAAGTTTGTATGTTTGAATTTTTTTTTTTGTTCCAGGGATTGAACTCACAACCTCATGCCTGCCAGGCAGGTGCTTACACCACAGAGCTAAATTCCCAGCCCTCTTTGAGACAGGGTCTCATTGTGCAGTTCAGACTGGCCTTGAACTCACTTTGTAGCCCAGGCTGGTCTTGAACTCACAATGATCCTCCTGCCTGCCTCCTGAGTGCTGGGATTAAAGTTGTGTGCCACCACACCCGGCTTTTGAAATTTTGCTTTAAAGACCCAAGTATAATTATTTTTTGAGTTCAAGCCTAAACTGCTTTCAAAAGGCAATACTTAGAAAGTCTCTTCTCTCTCTGGAGATTGAACTGAGGCCTTCACACTGAACTACATCCCCAGCCTTTTTAAATTTTTAGACAAAATCTTGTGAAGTTGCTGAATTGCCCAGGCTGAGCTTGAACTTCTGATTCTCTTGCTTTAGGGTCTGAGAGAGTTGGAATTGCAGGCATTCACCACTATGAAATTTTTCTAAAATGATAGTACTCTAATGTGAGGTTCACTGCTTATTGTTTCCTACTAGATCAGATTGACAATAAAGAAAGGAAGGTGAGTATGATGAACTGAGCACATTTTTCCTTTGAAAGAAAAGAGTCCTAAGGACCTATTCCTGTAAAACAGAGAACTCAATTTTTCACATCTAAATCTATTTTGTATTTCTGATTGGCAAAGGACTGAGTAAATCCCCACAAGATACGATTACAGCAAGTTCTTGGACATATGCTTATCTCTAATTAATAGTATTTTCATCCATGCTAATTTTGTGGTTGTATGACATAGCTTTGCAAAGTGTATCATAGCCTGGTAAAAATGAACTGATTTAATACAATGATTTCCCCAATGAATTTGGGGATAGTCCCAAGGATAGAATCCAGAGAGTTAGCTGATGTTATTTGGGAAAATGGTTTTTACGGTCAATCCAGGAACATGTCATCAGATTTCTTGCAGAGATTTGTTTCTGGGAGATGGAAACCGATCCCTTGCTGTGATTAACCTTTGGCTCTAAAAGTTCTTGAAATTCTGTGTCTGTTTATGGACAAAAGGAAACGGTGAGGCGTCAGCGTTTCTGCAGCCATTCCAGTCTCCTCTTCCCCTCCAGGACGAAAGCAGATGCAACTCAGTTTACATTTTATGTTCGTTCATTTTTCCTCCCTTGGTTTCTGTTTTATTGTGTAGCCAGCAGAAACAGGTCATTTTATGTCCTCTGCAACCAAAGGTGAGTTCCCATTTGTTCCCACGACTTCCACAGACATCATGAGACCCTGTCCACAGAACTCTGCTGTGTCCTCGACAATCCCAGGGCTGTCCGGTTGGCCCAGGGTTTGCAGCAGGAGCAGTAGCAGCAGTCCTAGGTGCTGGTGAGAGCATTTTGCTTCACAGATCATGGGTGAAAGGTCTCTCATTAACAACGGCTCCGTATGTCATTTTTCACTGATTCCCTCAGCTAACTGGAGCCTGAGGAAAAGAATGCACGGACCCTGGGTTCTTTCCCACTAAAGACTTTTGAGCTTATTCTCTGAACCAGTGAGTTAACTCTGTGAGCTTTAAGCCGTTACCATTCACTGCTTTCCATACGGCCACTCCACTTAACTAGTATTAAGGGAAAAGCACTTTAATATCACCTTGCTTTTACCTCACTCCCAGTCTCCCAAGTCCTCAGTATTAAAATGGGATTTAAAGTCATTTTGTTTTTGTTTTTGCTTTTAGTTTGTAGCCAAGTCATGTAGAGGTGTTTGTTCCCTGGGGGGGGGGGGGTGACAAGCTGACATCTAATTTTATTTTCATTTTTAAGATCTAGTTTGCAGACTTAATGTGTGAAATTAGGTTTTCGTGAATAAAAAGTAATTGTGCAACTGCATACAGTATGTCTGATTTATTTTAAAAGAATTGTGAATAGAAAAATCTGACAGTGCCTCTCTGTTGTTCTGGTACATCACTTAATGTTTTTTTTTTTTTTTTTTGGTTAAAAAAAAAACCTTTTCTAGTTTTGAATATCCCTTTGCACATAATAGGTGATATATAAAGTTTTCCTAGAATCTCAAATGTAAATTATACCAACAATATGTTCTTTTCAGAAATCTGCTTTAGAACAGGCTTTGCGTGTTTTTAATGATGAGCTCATCTCTTTGTTAGATCTTTCCCATAATTATAGACTTTTTTTTTTGGGTGGTGGTGGTGGTGGTGGTGGAAATTGAACCCAGGGGCACACACTGTTAAGCACACACTGTACCACTGAGCTAGAGCTCCAGCCCCTAGAGACACTTCTTAAAAAATGAAAAAGTACCTGCCTCTTTGTTGAGTGAATCAGCAAATGAAGATTTCGAAGGAAGATGACATCCATCCTCCATCAAATTCCATAATATGGCCTTGGACCAGATTGCTTTTAGCCCTGCCAGAGGATTTATAATCCCTGAAGGGAATCTCTTGAATTTGGCAAATTCCTCCTGTAATGGAATGACATTCCCATGGCAGTGGGTAGGTGGGAGTATTCCAATACAGTTCACTCCATTTGGACATTGTCAGGGATCCTAAGGGCTTTGCTTTTGAAACCAAATAAATCACACAGCTTTGCAAACCCCAGAGGATCAGAAAGAGAAAGTCACCCCCAAGCCCCAAAGGAAAACAGGGACATTTAAGGAGGACAGAATGACCCCTTCCCTCTCTTTTTATTTCATCCCAGCACCATGAATCTTTTCCGACTTGAATTGCTTCACTATACCAAATGTGGCAGGGATTGTGGCTAAAGAATGCTGATTAAACCTGAGGGAGCCCTGAGGGGCAAATGTAGTCTTGAGTCTCCCTCTGGTGGATAGTTATGGCAATCCCAGAACTCTTCGATAAATTAAGTGATGAGTTACAAAAATAAATTGTCAGACAATATATGCAAAAGCAGATCAAAAGTGCAGAGTGGGTTTAAATAAAAAATTGTTACATTAAAAGACAGATTGCTATTAACCTCTCTCAAAATACTCCCCCTCGCTTCAAACACGCTTATCCCATTGTTCTTGTCAGTTTCTGAAGCAATTCTGAAAGTCCTCTTTTGTGAGTGTCTTTATGAGATGAGTGAGTATCAAAAATTCAGCCAATGTTCATAAAGTCTCTGCCTACACCTGTGTCTTCAAGATTTCTACCTATTTTCTTTTTTAGTAAATTTAGTGTTTCCATTTTAATATTGAGATCTTTGATCCATTTTGATTTTAGTTTAGTGCATAGTGATAGACATGGGTCTAGTTTTGGTCTCCTGCACATGGAAAATCAGTTTTTCTAGCACCATTTATTAAAGAGACTATCTTTCTTACAGTGAACATGCTGTCTCCTTTGTCAAAGATAAGGTGACTGAGTGTGTTTGGAGTTGAGTCTGCATCCACAGGAAATACTGCAAAGAGTCAACAAATGGGATCTCATATTATTAAAGGGCTTTTGCATAGCAAAAGAAATCACCAACGGAATGAAAAGACAACCTACAGAGTGGGAAAAAAATCATAGCCAGTTGTCCCTCAGACAAAGGAATAATGTCTAGAACATATAAAGAATTTTAAAAAATCAGGCCCCTAAAATTCAAAGACCCAATAAAAAATTGGGCATCTGAGATGGATACATACTTCTCAGATGAAGAAATGCAAATCTCAGATGAAGAAATGCAAATAGCAAATAAATAGATCACAAAATGCTCAATGTTATTGGTCATTCGGGAGATGCAAATTAAAACACTGAGATTCCCTCTTACTCCAAAAAGAATGGCTGTGATCAAAAAATCAGCAGATAACAAATGCTGGTGGGGCCATGGGGAAAAAGAAACCCTACTCCACCATTGGTGGGAGTGTAGACTGGTGCAAGCACTGTGGAAATCAGTGTGTAGATTGCTTAAAAAGCTAGGATTAGAGGTCCCATTTGATTCAGCTATTCCCCTTCTGGGTATCTTCCTGGAAGAATTAAAAACATCATAACTCAGTGATATATGTGCACCCATGTGTATAGCAGCACATTTTTAAAAATTTTAAAATGAAAAAAAGCAAAAAATGAAGATGATACATAATTTAAAAATAATAATAGGGGCTTAACAATGCTTAATATGCTGTGTATTGTTGGCTTCAAAGTAATCATTCAAAGTAACTATATATATTATATATATAATCTTTTCCCTTCTTTTTTTCTTTCTTTTTTTTTTTTTTTTCTTTTTTGGTACCAGAGGTCAAACTCACAACCTCGCACCTGTTAGGAAGGCACTTAAGCCACTGAGCTAAATCCCCAGCCCTATTTTTTGAGACAGGGTCTCACTATGCAGTTCAGGCTGGCCTTGAACTCACTTTATAGCTCAGGCTGGTCTAAAACCCACAGCAATCCTCCTAACTCAGGTCCTGAGTGCTGGGATTAAAGGCGTGCACCACCATGCCCTGCTCTTCTTTCTTTTCTCCTTTCCCCCATCCCAGTTGTTCCTTCCCTTTTTAGCCATTTCCTCCCCTTTCACTATCACAATATGTATTGAACATTTTGGATTCCACTAACTCCTTCAGTTTTTTATACTAGGGAGACAACATGATGTTCACACTAGTGAGTCTGAATCATTTTACCCTTCAGTATGATATCAGCTTGCATCCATTTATGTACAAGAGCTTCAAGATTATCCTTCTTTATGGCTGAGTAGCACTCCATTGTATAGAAATATTGTATCTTTCTTGTCCATTCTGCAGTTTGTGGGCAAGCAACTCCTAGTTTTTTGGGGGGGTTCCTGTTGCATGGAGTATTGTTTTCTGTCCTTCGATTTTTATTCTATGAATTTCCTTTTGAGTTAAATGTGTTGCTTGTATACAGCATACTGATGGATTTTGTTTCTTCATCCACTCTGCTTGTGTTTCTTTTTGTTGGTGAATTGAGACCCTTTACGTTAATAATTATGACTGATATGTATTGGCTTGTCTTCGTCATTTTATTTTCCTGCTGTTGGTTCCTTGTTTTTCCCTCAGTTTAATTATTTGCCATGCTTGGTGATTTCTTTCTGTTCTTGTTCTTGGAATTGTGATAATTTTTGTCTCTTTCTAGAATATACTTCCATACTCTTTGTAGGATTGATTTGGTGGTTATGAATTTCTCCAGTTCTTTGTCATGGAAGTATCTTATTTCATCATCAATTTTGAAAGATAGATTTTCAGGATACAGCAATCTGGGTTGGAAGTTGTTTTCTTTCAGGACTTGAAATACTTCACTCCAAGCTCTTCTTGACTTGATGGTTTGTGTTGAGAAGTCTGCCATGATTCTGATGGGTTTTCCTTTATTGGTGATCTGTTTCTTTTCTCAAACAGCTTTTAATATTCTGTTCTTGTGCTGAATTTTGGGATCTTGATTATTATATGTCTGGGTGTAGATTTATTTTGGTTATGGCTAGTTGGAGTTGTACATGTGTCACTTATCTGTATGTCAGGTCCTTTTCCCATGCTTGGGAAGTTTTCTGCTGTTACTTCTATAAATAGTGTTTTTATGCTAATTGTGTTGACCCTTACTTTTTCATCTATCAGTCTTAAATTGTTTTTCTGTGAGTCATCTTGCTGCTGTTGAACTGTTATTTCCTCGTTCTTTGTTATTTTTAAGAGATCTTTCTTTTCATGATTGCTAGCTGCAATCCTGTCTTCAAGATCTGAAAGTCTATCTTCAGCCTCATTCAAGCAGCTTTGCCAGCTTTCAGTGGAGTTTTTAGTTTCTTGGATATCTCTTTGAATCTGTTTCATGCTTTTGAATTCTTCCCTATATTCTTCATTCAAGGTTTCCATCATTTTCCTATACTCTTTTTTTAAAATCTATATCTTTTTTAGATATGTTCAACAATATGTTCATTATGGTCATCATTTCTTCTTTTACCTGAGCTATTATTTCTGATTTGATTTCTTTTACAGCCTCATGAAGTTGTTTCTTGGCTTTAGTTGCTACCGATTCAGAAATTTCAGGTGTGCAACTTCTAATGTCTTCTATGTCTATGTCTTCTGGACTTGTTCTGTGTAGGCTGGAGGTCTGAGATTGCATTTTATTCCTTTGTCTTGAAATTTTCCTGGGTTCCTCCAGATGAGTGGGTTGTCAAGTCCCAGGTGCTACCTGCATTGGCTGCCCATCTGCAGTGTAGACAAATGCAACAGGCACCTGGGTTTCTCTGAACCTAGGTTTCCAGGGAAGCATGGGGTGGGCTTCTCCAAACCCACACTGGTGCACAGAGACTTACCGGATGGCGGCCTCTGGGCACGTGGTGTTGTGGCTGGATAGCAGCACAATTTGTAATAGCTAAATCACAATTTGTAAACAACCCAAATGCCCATCAACAGTGAAACAGATAAAAAGATGTGGTATTTTTGTACAATGGAGTACTGCTCAGCCATAAAGAAGAATATACTTGAGACTGTTATAGGTAATGAATGTAACTCAAGACCATACTCATAAGTGAAATAAATCAGACCCACATGTGTAAACATCATATTGTCTTAGTAGTGTGAGAAACTGGAAGAGTAAATAAGGACCAAAATGTGTAATACATATTATGAATTTGAAAGAAACTGTTCAAAGGAAAAGAGAAACTGTGATGGGGAAAGGAGAAAGGAAGGGAAAAGGAAAAAATATATATACATAAGATATTAAAGACAGTTATATGACTAGTTTTTTAGTTCACTGAAAAGAAAAGTATGTGCTAGCATTGTTTGGACAATATTTTTCATGCCTATATCTTGTACTCTGAATAACTACTATGAAGATAACAATAAGCAATGTATTTATTATTGTTACTTTCCTCCTAGCCTGTTTTGAAGCTCTTTTTGCCATAATTTTTATTTTTTCTCTTTAAGGGGCTGGGGATTTAATTCAGTGGCTCAAGCACTTGCCTGATACATGCGAGGTCATGGTTTTCTTTGTTTTTTTTTTTTTTTTTTGGCACCAGGGATCAAACTCACAACTTCGCACCCACCAGACAGGCACTTAAGCCCTTGAGCCAAACTCCCGGCCCTAGTTTTTTGAGGCAGGGCCGCACTATGTAGCTCAGGCCAGCCTTGCGCTCACGTTGTAGCCCAAGCCAACCTCGAACTCACGACGCTCCTCCTACCTCAGCCTCACAAGTGCTGGGATTAAAGGCGTGCGCCACCACACCCAGCTTGGGGAGGTCATGGGTTTGATCCCTGGTACAAAAAAAAATAAATAAATAAAAATAAATCTAAAAGAAATAAATAAAAAAATTCAGTGATGCTGGGTGTGGTGGCTTGTGCCTGTAATCCCAGCACTCAGGAGGCTGAGGCAGGAGGATCATTGTAGGTTCGAGACCAGTCTGGGCTATGAGGTGAACTCAAGGCCAGCCTGAACTGCATAGCAAAATCCTGTCTCAAAAAGAAAAAAAATTCAGTAGTGAATACTGTTGCTAGTGCCACTGAATGGAAAGGCAGACTCATAAAAATTTATGTGTGTCCTCATTCGCTTTATTCACCGGATCCAGCACCATGAAATTTCTGTTTTTTCTGTAAAGTCAAGGTGATCATGAGAGGTAAATGTTTTGAATTGATTCAGGACATTGAGCAGCCATGGCAGTGCAATTAAACACATGAAGGATGACTTCCAGAACTGCTTCAGGAAGTGGCAAGAGCAAAGGAAGGAGGGTGTTTGAAGTGAGAAAGAGTAGTCTGAGGGGAGTTAATGACAATGTATCTTTCACTGTAATAAATTTTTAAGTACTCACTATATTTTTCAATCACCCCTATAGTATGTGCTTCATACCATTCATGCACTCCACAGTATGTTTCATAAAAATAGTGGCAAATGCCATTATTGTTCATGAGTATTTTCTATACATTAAAATTCTTGTTGTGTATTCATCTCTACAATCTATTTTATTTCAAAGAATTTACCCTTACTTTGAATAAACAGTTCCTCGATATAAAGCAGTCTAGAGAGTCCCCTACCCCACTCTCATTACGGATGAAATAAGAAAACTCTCTGTCCTGCTATATTTCTATTTGACTAAAGAGACCAAAGCACAGACTTTGAATTTTGTCATTTGTAATGAACTCCTGGGCAAAACTTCACTGGAAATTCTCCCCAGAAGAGGTTTAATTTGGGCCTTAATATAACAGTGGCAGCTCTTGTCAGGACATTGTCCAGGGGACACATCAGCTAGTGGCCTCCTTTGCGGCATTATTTCCTAGGTAGTGCTGACCTCTTCTGCATAGAGACCCAGTAGACAGCTTCCTGAATTGCTCCCTTCAAAAGTGGAGCAGTGCATAAAAGCTTCTGTTTTCTGCAACTCTGACTTCTGTACCGAGGCCACTGTATCAGTCAACCCATTTGATGTGCTCTGAGGTTGGTATGGGAGCAGGACCTCACAGTTTCCTACCAGTGAGTCTTCTTCCCAGGAATGGAAGTGTGGCCTCAAGTTAATTTGTTTCCATGTAGTTTGCTCTTTGGACATCGGTAAAGTTAAATATCATTCCATTCTTCAAAATTATTTTTATTCCCTTAAGCAGACTAACTCTGTAACCCACTTACAACTAGTCATGATTTGACTTATCACAGAGTTAGGTTTAAATGAATGTCTTTTTTTTTCTTTTTTTGGTACTTAGCTCTGTGAATAGAATTTGGTACCATCACCTAATTTTTAAAATTAAAATACAGTCAAATTGACTATTTTTTGAAAGACCTTCAGATCTACAGGTTTTAACTCATATAATAAATTCTTGTAACAAGCATCTTGGTCAGGATACAGGACCAGGCTACCAAATACTACCTCATGCTAGCTCTGTGTTGTCATACCTTCTCCCATTCTAACCTTGGGCAACCACTGGTCTGTTCTCAGTCCCTTTAGTTTTGCCCTTTCTCTAAGAGCATGTATAAGTGGAAGCATATAGTATGCAACATTTGGAAGCTGGCTTCTTTCATCCAACAAGATGCCTTTGATATTTATTCACATTGTTCTGTGTACCTGTTATGGCCTGAACATTTGTGTCCAGTCTCAAGTTTATGTATTGAAATCTTAACCCCTCTCATATGATAATATTAGGAAGTGAAGTCTTTGGGAAGTAATTAGGTTTGGATCAAGTCATGAGGATGATGGCGTTAGAGCTCTTGGCAGAAGAGGAAGAGACTCCAGAGCTCTGTTTCTCCTTGCTAAGGATGGTGAGAAGGCAGCTCTCCACAAGCCATGAAGAGAGTCTTCACCAAGAACTGAGTCTGAGGGCACCCTGAGCTTGGACTTCCCAGGCTCTGGAACTTTGAAGGATAAATATCTGTCATTTAAGTCAGTTTATCACTGGTGTTTTGTTACAGCAACCTGGGCTGCCTAAGACAATATCAGCAGCTGTGTCCTTGTTTATGAGGAGTGTTCCCTTGGTTGAACACACCATAGTTTATCCTCTTACCCAGTGAAGTACATTTGATTTGTTTCCAGATTTGGTAATTATAAAGAGTTACTATAAATGCTTTTTAAAAAGTTTTAATTTTCATTTCTCTAGGGTTCATAATCATGAGTGAGTTTGCTCAGTTGTATTTTTCTTTTTTATTGCTGAACTTTGAGAGTTCTGTATATATTCTGGATACAAGTTCTTTAACAGAACGTGATCTGCAAATATTCCCCCCCCCCTTTTACTTTAGAACTCTTAGTGTTTTTTATAGAGGAAAAGTTGCTCCTCCTATTCTTGTTAAATATTATGGATAAAAGAATTTTACTGTTTTAGTCATTTTAAGCACACAATTTAGTGACTTTACTTACAGTACTGGGTGGCCATCATCACTACCTATTTCTAAAACCTTTTCATTACCCCAAACAGAAGTTCTATATGCATTAAAAACAAATCCTTTCTCCCCTTCGCCCCAAGTTCCAGTAATCTTTATTCTACTTTCTCCCTATGAATTTGCCTATTCTAGATACCTCATAGCAATGAAACCATGCAATTTGTGTCTGGCTTATTTCATTAAGAGTAATGTTTTCAAGGTCCATTCATGTTGTTGCATATGTTAGAATTTCATTCATTTTAAGGATGAGTAATATCCTATTGTATGTATATATCTGATTTTATCTATTTATTCATTTGTTGATGGCTTCTTGGACTATTTTTGCCTTTTCATGATTGTGAATAATGCTGCAGTGAACATTAGTGTACAAATATTTGAGTTCCTGCTTTCAGGTTCTTAGCCAAATACTTAAGGGTGGTCTCTGTGGGCAATATGGACTTCAGTGTTTAGATTTTTGAGGTACTTGAGAGGAAAGGTTTTTAGTTTTGATGTTCAAATTATTAATTTTTAAACAATGAATTTTATTTTCAATGTCATGTTTAAAAATTCTGCCTAACCTCAGGTCACAAACATTTTCTTGTGTATTTCCTTCTAGAAGTCTACAGTTTTGCTGTTTTACATTTAGATTTATAACGCACTTTGATTTAATTTTTACATAAAGTATAAGGTTGAGGCTATGGTTAATTTTTTGCATATTGGTGTTTGTGTCTTTCATCACCATTTACTGAGAAGATTATTCTTTCTTCTTTGGATGTCTTGGTACATTTTTCAAAATCAATTGATCATTTCGTATGACTCTTTATTATTTATTACATTGCTTTTGGCTGTATCCCTTCACTGATAATACACTCTCTTGACTACCATACAGTTTTAGTAATTTTAAAATCAAGCAGTATGAATTCTCCAGCTGTGTTCTTTTTCAAAATTACTTTGGCTACTGTAGTTCCTTGGTCTCTCGCGTAAATTATGGAAACAGTTTGTTTCTATCTACAACATATTTTTTCCCGGGATTTTTTTACTGGGATTATATTAAATCTACAACTCAGTGTGAGTGAATTAACATTTTTAGAGTATTGAGTTCTAAGCATGAGCAGAGTATGAAAATATTTGCAGATCACATTTATGGCTTTTCACACACAGAACCTGACCACTTTTGGTAGATTTATACCTCAATATTTAATTTTTGGGGTATTCTAAGTGATATTGTTTAAGGGATTTTGCTTTTGTTTGCTCATTCCTATTAGTTTTTGGTGTGTTGACTTTATGTCTTGAAACTGGACAATTCAGAAGTAGCTGAATTGAGATATATTGACACTGCCCCAGTTGAAATGACTGCCTGTCAGGCACTGGGAAATTGGTTCCTGAAAGTTTCAGGATGGACCAGTGCATGAGTGTGAAAGAAGGAATGCCTGGGAATGGTGTTGTGAAGAGAAACTCACACGGCAGAGGAAGGAAGAAAAATCCATGTGTGTTGGGTGATACACTATGTCCCCCCAAGTCCTCATATACTTTCGATGGGGCTGAGTCTGACGCTTGTTATCATTTGTTGTCTAGCTCCAGGATTGGTGATGTGAGTGCTGCACCCGCCCAGGGGTGGAGCTGGCATACAGTGTAAGGGAAGGCGGGTCTTCCTCTTGCTCACTTCCGCCTCTCTCTTGCCAGCGCACCTCTGGTTGCAGTTGCGGCTGCCATGAAGGGCAGACTTGCCATGCTATGCTGCTTTGCAGCCAACTACGTATGGACTGAAACTCCCAAGAAACTGTAAGAAATAAACCTTTTCTTCCCTAATTTTGGGGGTCAGGTATTCTGTCTTGGCAGCAAGTGAAAAGTAACTAAGACACCATGTTAGAGATACAGTGAGGAAACCATTACTGTGACCAGTTTAATAAAGATATACCTGTCCCTTTCCTTTTTCCTCCCTTCAGTCCTAATGCGCTGAGGCCCTGGAGCCTTGAGTAGAAAGGGACTTAAAATCAGAGGCTGAGATTAGGCTTTGGCATTGGTTTGTTCTGTGTCTCAAAAAACAAATATAAGTAGAAAGTTATTGTTGGTTAGGAGTGATTAATCACAGATTTGGACAAAAGATTACAAAAAAAAAAAAAAAAAGAAACCTTTTCATCCTATGAAAAAACCGGCAACACTGACTTAGAGCCTCTCATGTCAACTATAGTGTAGAAGTCACTTTTCTAGAACTTCCATCCTCTTGACTAGGTTAGGTGTCCTGATAATCTTTAGATGTCCTGCACTTAACCGTATTTTACCAAATATAACAAAGCATTGAACTATTGATACATTCTGTATATTGTTGAGCTGCAGGTGCTTTGAGGGAAGGGACTGTGCTTTGTTTACCAGTGTGGACAAGTATACACAGTGCTGGCACAGTGTCTGTCTCCTATTAGACATTAAGTAAATTAAATATATGCAGAGAAATTCTGTCCTTACTGTAAACTGTCCCATTGTTCTGTAAAGTTTTTCATAAACAAATAGCTTTCTAACTGAAATAGTTTGAAATGGAGAAGTAGTTTTTTTTTTTTTTTTTTTTTTTGCGGCACCGGGGATTGAACCCACAGCCTCGTGCCTGCCAGGGCAGACGCTTAAGGCACTGAGCCAAACTCCCGGCCCTGGCTTTTTTGAGGCAGGGTCGCACTATGTAGCTCAGGCCGGCCTTGCGCTCGCATTGCAGCCCAAGCCGGCCTGGAACTCACAACGCTCCGCCTACCTCAGCCTCCCGAGTGCTGGGATTAGAGAAGTAGTTTTTTATTTCATGAAATTTTTTTTTGTTGTTGGAGCTGACCAAAGAAGAATTGGAATATCTAGGGAGAGAATGGGTTCTGGTGCTGAGAGGAACAGGGTGTGGGATGGATGGTATTTAGGTCTAAACTGGATGGTGATTTGATTTGGGCATTTGTAGTGATTCGAGTTAATGGTAGGAGTAGGTCAACTTTAAAGTTCAACTCTGAGCTTTCAATGAATGTTTATTTTGCTTTTAAATAAATAATAGAACTGGGAACAATGTTCAACTCTTGAGTTCATGCTGAGGCTCTCTAATACTCATCTTAGGTGTTATCCAAAGTAGAATCATAGCAAACCAGAAACACTCATGGAAATATATTGAAGCAATTGGCTCATTTGTAATAATCCAGGTAGTATAGTTTATCAGTTTTAGTGTTTTTATTTCTTGTGAGTGATAATTTATCATTTCATAATAGAGATGTGGGTCTGCATTAATCTGATGGGGAAAATGGAGAGTCAAAGCTTTGGAGATCAACATTAGAGAAACCAACTGGGGAAATATTAATGTACCATGTACGAACTGAGAGACTGTTAAAAAGTAAACTGTTTCCATGGGTCTGAGATGGGGGTAAGATTCTGCACATCTCATGGGTTTCTTGACAATGCCATGCCCACAGACCTCACGCTGAGTAGAAAAGCCCTAAAACACTGTTCCCTAGGCTTTGCTATCCATGCGTAACTCATGACGGGAGTACACGTGCTAGGTCCTTGTCCCAGAGCTACAGAATCTCCAGGGGATGGGCCTGGCAATGGGGGTATTTGGTAAATGTTCTGAGTGTGTCTTACAGCAGGCGATCTGGGAATCAGTGTTCTTAGAATGTCCAAGTTTACCTGTGCTCTCTTAGCATCTGTGGGAGAGATGAGAACTGGAGGTGCTGGTCTTGAAGGCACATGGGGACCTAAGGAGAAAAAGAGAGGGAGGCAACAGAGTAATAAACTCAACTGTGGCTGCATTTTAGAACCACCTGAGGAAGTTTTGAAAATCCTCAGAATCCTTGGAGTGGGTGCCATGCTCAGTAAGTTTTGAAGCTCTCTGGGTGATTCCAGTGTACAGCCTGGACTGAGAACCACAAGAGAGGAGAGGGAGATGGCAATCAAGGCAGGCACTGGTAGCTGGATTGTTGAACAGATGAATAAATACATGATTTGTGCAGATTCTAGACTCTTGATTTTTTTGTTTTAAATATACTATTGTTTTCTCCATTTTTATTAGTGTGTACTTCTCATACACAAATGAATGCCTTCACCATGGAGCATTGGTACTTCTTACCTCTCCTTTGCCTCCTTTCCCTCCTGTCTTCTCCCATTCCCAGGGCCCCATCCTATCTCTACATAGTCTATCTCCCTGTTTCCTATCATATATCTTTTCTTTTGCTCTTTAAAATATTTATGCTTTGGGTTTCTCGTATAATAGAAACCATGTGATATTTAACTTTCTGTGTCTGATTTATTTCACCTTATTGTTGGTTCTTCATGTGTCTAGTGACCTCCTCTAATACAGGCTTTCTATAGAGGTGATTTGAAAATAATTTGGACTTTGAGGTACACCTTCCCTTCTTTCCTTTTGTGATTGAGGAAATAGTTATCCCCTTCTTCTCCAGCACATCATTATTCACAGACACTGGTGGGAGAATGCAAGATTATAGAATTAAATAAGGAAGAGATTTTAGGGGATCATAGGAAAGGTTTTTTGGCAGTGAGGTTCTTGGCTGGCTGAAGCTTTCCTGACTGCTAATCACCTGGCCTCTGGAGCCATCAAACTGGGCATTTAGGACAACTGGCTCCACCCGGAGCTTCTAGAAATGTGTGGACGTCAACACAAAAAAGGATTTAATTATTTTTTATTTTCACTGCCCCAAACTGACTTACCACAAAGCAGAGAGACTCTGTATCATCACATCTGATCAGTATACCAAACTTGGTCCAAATTCAAACAAGCACACCCTGGTGAGATTTACACTTTTTTTCTTCAGTAATTTACTGCTTCCTTCTCCTGAAAATCTAGTAAACCAAATAACAATGGAGTTGGGGGAGAAAGGGAATTGTTCTCATCTTTAAAATAAGAAACACCATGCTTGGCATAAGTGCTAACTCGCTACTGTAAACATCAGCAATCCTGTCACAGACAGCTGTGTGCTGGTGTCGCCCCCACCCCGGGGATGTGTACACAGTTCAGACACACACACTGGACCCAGGCAGCAACAATGGAGAATAGGACCTCTGGGTCTTTTCCCAGGTTTTATCTTTAGCAGGCATCGATGTCTAATGCAGTCAGTCAGCTACTAAGTTCTCCCAGAAAGAGTCTGGCTTCCTCTGTTTGTATGAAATTTCCTCCAAGTGTGTGGCTGGAGAGACCCAAGTCCGCAAAGAACAACAGTATGGGACAGCGTTAATGTCACCTGTCTTTCCTTGTCTGCTCTGCTTCTGGGGACTAGCAAACTTCAAGCAACTCAAAACGACTCCAAAGAACTGTAGAGCAATGGCTTTTATTTCACAAACGTATTTTTTTCATTGTAAGTGTATTTGCATAACACTTTAAAATGATGGTACAAAGGTGCCTTCAAGGTTAGCTCAAATACTCCACCGTGAAAAACTCATTTTGGAAATGAGGATTAACATGATCTTGAGATACCCATAGTCATCATTGTTTGTGGAGGCTGATCACAGATTTGAGAGTTTTGAACTGATGAAAGTTAGAATATAGTTGAGCTTTAGAAAACTTTACTTGAAAATAGTACTTGAGTGTTATGAAAATATAATTTATAAAAGTGTGAAAGAATGGGTTCTTGACGCATAGACTGACAGAGCCACAAGCTCTGTTAAAGATCATCTGGCTGAGTGGTTCTCAAACCTTCATGTGCATCAGAGTCCCCTTGTTAAAGCATGAATCCTTGGCATCACCTCCAAACTCTCTAATTTGGTAGGTCTTGGATGGGGACTAAGAATTTACATTTTTAACCAATTCTCAGGTGATGCTCATGTTGGTCATCCTAGGACTAAGCTTCAAGAACAGCTGGTGTTGTCCTGTCTTCCTTTACAGTTCAGGCAACCAGCTCCTGAAAAAGTCAAGTGCTTCATCTTTTTGGTAGGCCTTGTTCCTCTCCAGGGTACCTTCCTCTCCTGAGGAAGGTATTACGCTCTCTCAGGGACATTGTGATTTGGTTGTCTTTTGGGGTGCTAGGGATCTAACCGAGGGTCCATCCATGCTAGGCAAGCTTTGTATTACTGAATTACACCAAGTTTTCTATCACTGAACTACACCAAGGAATTACACCAAAAAAATATTGTTACAATATTCCTTGTTTCTTCTGGCATCAGTGTCTCCTGATATGAACTCTGGTTGACTGTGGTAGGCAGCATACAGATGTGCTATGCGAGTGCCATATTAAGAAGTGGAACAGATTCATCCAATTTCAGGTGTGACCTATAGAAAAATCTCAGAAGGCTGTCTATATTCATTATTCCTCTCCTCTCTTTCCACTCTTCTGAACTAAGTCTCGTAAGCTCTCTCTCATCCTAAGCCTTTAGCTGAAACAGTTTGTTTTTATTTTTGTGGCACCGGGGATGGAACTCGACCTGGCGCCTGCTGGACAGGTGCTTAAGCTGCTCAGCCAAACTCCCTGCCCTAGTTTTTTGAGGCAGGGTCGCACTATGTAGCTCAGGCCCGTCTTGCGCTCTCGTTGTAGTCCAAGCCGGCCTTGAACTCACAATGCTCCGTCTACCTCAGCCTCCCGAGTGCTGGACTGAAACAGTTCTTGCAAGATCACCAAGCTCAGCAGTGACCTTCATGTCGCCAAACACCGCGGTTAGTTCTTAGGTTGGTTTCGCTTATCTCACCAGCACCACAGTTGGTCGGTGTCTCCAGGGAATACTATCCTTCTTCCTTGTTTTGGAATACCACTGTCTTGATTCTCCTGCTGCCTCACTAGACACTACTTCTCAGCCTTTGTTGGTTCTCCTTCCTTGCTTTTACCTTTAAACCTTGGAGTTCCCCCAGGGCTTCATCCTTGGACCGCATCTTTATCTACACGTACTCTCTACATGATCTCCTCCAGGAAACTGTCCATATAGTGATAATTTGTAGATTTATATCTACAGCCTAGATCTCTTCTCCTAAATCCAAATTCACTTATGAACATTTCTTGTAAAAAAAAAACAAAAACCCATGTCATTTGAAACTGTACAGAGTGTTCTTAGTAGTCAATGAAAAAAAATTATGTTTGTTCTGGGACTTTAAAAATTTTGTCAAAATGTTGGACACTTTTACTATTGGTATAAATGTACAGGAAAATGAGAAATGAAAATTAGTATTTATTTGGTTTAGTACCCTAGTTTAAAGCAATAGAAACATTGAGAGTTAAAGTGTTTTTTTTTTTTTTTTTCTCTGTAAATCATTCATTAAGAGTAGTTAGAGCTTGGCTTCGTCTTGTTGTATCACAATATGGAGCAACCATGTTTTCTATGCTTTGCCAAATTATTATATCCAATTTCTAAGTCTGAATTAGCTCCTGACTTTTTAGCTTTTGCACTTTCAGTCCTGTAAAATATCACTGGGAGCGCCTGTATTGTAAGCATTCTGCCTCGACCATTTTTTCTACATAATCTTTATCTTTTTCCTAGAAACTACTTTCCTTCTTTATGTTAATAAACTCACCATCACCAAGTGCATGCTGCTGTGTAACTGATATCTGTCAAACAGTGGCTATGTCTCCATTCCCAGGTCAGTGATTTCTTCTGTCACTCCATTTACACTTGATTTGAGTTTCAATTCCAGGGTCACCAGTTTTATTTTTACTACTCTTTCATCTTTGTGAGGCAGTTTCCTTTTTTGGTTATCAGTTATTGTGGAATGTCTTGGGGGTTTATTACTGAAGACAGGAGAAAGCACAATGATATAGTTGGCTGTATGAGTGTGGACTGAATAACACATGTGCACTGGCCGATCAGAGTCAGGCACACTCTGAAGGCAGTGGTGTGATTGGTCACTAACCATGGTATGCATCCATTATACACAGAGTGATTTGTGAACTGAGGAAGTGGTGAAGTTGTATTTAGTGCAATTACTCAGAGTTAGTATAATGCGACAATTGGGATTTGAATGATATTGGTGCATACTAGTGTTATTTAACTGAACCCCAGTAACTGGAATTTGGACATGTTAGAATCCTGTGAAGTGGGGATTGCTTGCATCTAGTGGCCTGATTGTCATCATAATTTGAATCGCTTAACAAATATCTCACATTTAACATGCCCTAAACTGAACTTCTAATTTTCAACCTTAAACCTGCATTCTCCTTGTTTTATTAAATGACATTTTTTTTATTCTAGTTGTTCAAGTAAAAAACTTGGAGTCATTTTTGACCCTTTATTTTCTCTTATGTTACACATCTAATCTGTTAGCTAACGTTGTCAGTCCTTTGTTCAAAATATAGTTAGAATCCTGCCATTTCTCACTGTATCCTTCCTCATCCGGCCTGTCGTCATCTCAGCTAGCTTCCTGACAGGCCTCCTCATTTCTACCCTAGTGCCACTACGTCTCTTCTGCAGAGCTATGAGAATGACCCTATGTTCCTCCTTTGCTCAGAATCCTTTCATGGTACCCATTTCAGAGTAAGAGCCAAAGTCTTCTAATGGGCTCCAGTGTACAATGGCATCCTACCCAGACTACTTCCCCTCTGCCTTTCTCTTCTTTCACATCCCTCTGGGATCCCACTGGCTCCATAGCTGGATAAATCAGGCATACTGTGCCCTGGGCCCTGGCACTTGTTTTATCCTTTCTCTGGTATGTTCCTGTCCTATACATCCACATGGCTTATTCCCTGATTTGTTTCATGCTTCTGTTCAAATGTCAAGTTTTATGAGTAAAACAACAGTATCTACCCCTTCCATATCTCATCTGGAGGCTCCTTATTTCTTATACTGTTTTGCTTTTTTTCCCATGACTTCTGTCATCATTTAACATAGTATACATCTATTTGTTTATATACCTTGCCACTAGATTGCAGGTTTCACAAAGGCAGAGACTTGACCTGTTTTACTCAAAGTTTTATCCCCAGAGCTTAGAATGGTACCTGAATCATAGTAGGTCCTCAACAAATGTTTGTTGAATGAATAGATAAGAAGTATTGAGTATTGCTTGTTTGTGGAAGTTTTGTTTGTTTTTGTGTCTTTTGTCTTTTTTTGAGACAGGGTTTCACTGTGCAGTTCAGGCTGGCCTTGAGCTCACTTTGTAGCCCAGGCTGGGCTCGAACTTGTAACAATCCTTCTGCCTCAGCCTCCTGAGTGTTGGGATTACAGGTGTATGCCACCATGCCCAACATGGTTGGTGGAAGTTTTGAAGAATCTTGTTTCCAAGTCCGACTTCTACCAAAGCAATCCTGGTAATTAGAGTAATGAACAGGGCAATGACTTTATTGCCTTCCTTTGTTCTAACTGGAGCTATAGAGCTGTCCTAGAAGTATAAACATCTGCAGCTATTTTTTGACTATATAACATACATATATTGTTTGGGAACACCTCTTCTGGTACTATTACTATTTATTTTATTAAGCTAATATAAAATTTTTTCTTTGTATAAATAAATTGAAACAAAAACATTCTTCATGAATTTGCTATTTGGAGTTTTGTTTTCATTTATTTGTTTTGGAATGATAGGCGGAAATGGAAGGAGGAGAGAGAACAATGCTAAGGTCTGGAGGTACCCACATGTGCAAGGAGCACGTGTGTAGAAGACTGATGGAAAAAGTCAAACAGGAACATGGGAATATGACATTGAGTCAGGTTCCCTTCCTTCACAGATTCATCTGATACCTCTCATAGAGCCATCTTCTTGGAGGACCATGCCCTTTTCCAGCCATTGCCGAGGCCACCAGCTGCATGCATGTGTAACTTCATAACCTTGTATTTTAACTGCACAATGTATTTTTTACTTTCTGTCCCAGGGTTTCTCTGTCTTCAGTTAGTGAATGCCATTTTGGATCATGTCCAGAAGTATAGGTATAAGGGCAACCTATAGACACAGGGGATGGAAACTGGCAGATAACAATTCCTGTCTTTAATATCTTGGGTGAAAAATTCAGAGGTGTGTTTTTCAAGGTTCTCTTAGAGGACTCAAGGGGGATTGGATTGCATTTCTCTTTTTCCCCTCATACTTTTCCTTGTCTTCTTCTGTAGCTCCTTGGGAGTCACATCTCAAAATAAAGCCCCTGTATGCCACTAAATAAGGCAGGGGTCAAACTGAAAGTGTGTTTGAAAATTTCAGCACATCTAACTGCTGAGAGAAGCACATCTTTTTGTAAATACAATGGTACCTCGATTCAGAGACTCGGTTCTCTCCACGATTCAAGTCACAAACCGAAATGGAAGAGAACCGAATCAAATTTTCCCATAAGGTCAATGTTGAACCTAACCACTGCATTTGACTCAGTTCTTGTCCAATTCAGTTTGAGACAAGAATTGTGGAAAGAATCGAGTTCACAAACCGAGGCACACTTACCTCCGAGATGCTGCTTCCTTACTGAAAGACCTTGATAACTCTCTACAGCCTGTACAATAAAAACCTGAATCCTCCATTATAGAAGTTAAAACAGAGGGCAACCCACTCAGGACCCCTTCTGTCTCTCTCTCAGACAGAAGCTTTCTTTCTCTCAATAAATATACTCTACTCTTAAAAAAAAAGTTAAAACAGAGCACTTTACACTCTGATATTCCTTATTTCTTGAACAACTCTGAATCAGTCTTATTTTACCCAAATATACCATCAACATTTTTGCTTCTCTCTTATCTCTCTGTGCATGTGTGAGTATGTATGTGTGTTTGTGTGTCTGTTTTCTCCTGAGGATTAATTCATGTTTTATATTCTCCTACAGGCTTCTCTAAACACTTAGCTTACAACAATCCCACCTTCCATGTACCCTTGCTGGACATTGTGTCTGGACTACTCATTTGGTAGTTATGCCACCCTGCCACAAATTATTTATCTCTTTATTTATATATTGTGACTCAACTTTATTATAATCATCTGTGGGAACAGATTGTATCTTACAATTCATTATCTCCAGCAGTACTTCACACAATGCCCCAAACAACAAATATGACCGATGCTGAGACTGACACTGTGGTGACATGACCTAAGCTATGTTTATCAAAGTGTATTCATAGGGGAATTAATAGGCATTAAAAGAACAACAGTGTTTTGTGTTGAGTTAACTTGGGAAGCCCCAAAGGACTTTTCTGAGCCTTTAACCAACATTCATTACAAATCTCTATGAGAAAATCACAATATACAAAACTTACTTGGGCATAGAATATTTTTCGTGAAAGATTTCTGCAGATTTGCCTCCTGAAATGCATATACTGCTTCAAAATACATGATTTTCTGACTACACAGAGATTTCTGGAATCTAGGGCAAAGTAAGGATAGAGGGAATAGATGAAAGTGGCAGAAAAAAGATACCATGTGGTATAAGGGAGGCATATATATTAGGAAACAAAATATTCACATTCTGAAAGATCATTAATGACATCAGGAATAGCTGTTTTAATATCACAGATATTTTTGGCATGTATTTAATGTAATCAAATATTTTGTTCTTTAATTTTTAAGCTGATGAATTAGACTAATACATGTTTAGAATTGAGAAATCCTGCTTTCTGAAATAGATTTTACTTAATTGTAGAATAGTTATGTCAACGCATTGCTAGCTTTGACTTGTTCATCTCTGGTTTTAATTTTATTCATTTTGTGTTTGCATTTTCTTCATCAGGATGTAGTATTGGTCAGGTTTTGGCACTGGTATTATTATAGACCTGTAAAGTGCATTGAGAAGCTGTCTGTTCTCTCAAGCTATAGACAACTCATCTGCAAACCTCCTGAGTGTGGTGCCATTTTTAACAGCAGAGCTTTAGAATATGTGTTTTCAAATTCTATCAAGATGGGGCTGTGCAAGTGTTCTACTTATCATTCAATCAAATTTTGGAATTATATTTTATTAGAACATCATCTGTTTCCTTTAGATTTTAAAAGTAGGCATAAGAAAAGTGGTAGATATTATTAGCGGTCGGTGAACATAGAAGATATTTTACAAGTAGAAAACATTTCCATGTAGAAACCAGAATGATGGTTAAAAATATAAATTGGGACTTTTGGGAAGATGGCGGAGTAGTAGGATGCAGGGAAAACAGCCTCTTTGAGAGACACCATCTAGACGTGGGAACACACCATCTTGAGGAAGACAAAAAGGAGGGAGATGGGTTCCTTGGACCCAGGAAGAGCCTGAAGTCTGAATCGAACCCCACGGAGAGAGCAAAAAGAAAAAATTCAATTAAGAAGAAGGTGGTAGCTGGCAGAATCTTCGCCTGGAGCCAGACTCACTGTGCGAGGGGAGCTGTTAGAGCCTGGTGGTGCATGGTCGGTCACGGTGTTGGTGGCAGCTGGCAACCTGGGGACCTCTGCAGAATCATTCCCAGATGGAGGAGAGCAGTGGGTGCAGAGGACTGTGCTGGCTGGCGGTGAGTGCGGAGGGCTTAGTCCTCCTGCGGGAGAGCGATTTGCCGGAAGCCGTTCCTGTGTTGGGCCAGATATACCTGGGGCTGAAACTGTCGCCCGCTTCCCCCAGCGGTTCCTAGCTGGGCGCAGACCCATGGAGACTGCTTGAATGGCTGCGAGCCTGAGGAGGCTGTTCTCAGGGCAGGCCTGCTAAGGTTGTCTACTACTCCGTCTAAGAACAGTTGCTGGCTTGTGGAGATACAGTGCCACAATTTGGGTTGCTGTCTCCACAGGCTGTTTACCAGTGAATCCAGAGAGAACCCCGAAAGTGGACTCTTTTTTTTTTTAAAATTTTTTATTTTTTAGTGTGAGTGTGGTTTCTGCCCTTCTTTTGGGTCTGATCTTGTTCTGTTCTCTTTTCTATCTCTTTTGGCTTTCTTTTCTCTCAGTCTTCTGCAGTGGTTTCCCTGAGTTGGTGGACGCATCTTTATTCTCCAATCTGCTTACAGTCTCTTTTCCGTTTTCCCACTTTTCTGCTTTTTCTTAAATTCGTTTTGGGTCCTCACCCTTGGGGACAGAATTGACATTTTGTGAACCTAAGTATTGTATATGATTGTTTTGCATCCTGTTGTATGGGTATAAATTCAGTTTATATGGTTGGGGGTTGAAAATCGGGAATTGTGGATCAGTTTACTGTTTTGTTGGCTGTGTTTGGTGCTGTGGATGCCACTGCAGCCAGAACTGACTCGATTGAACTGGATAGCTATTGGCCTTGCCAGTCCAGGACTGGGATTGACTGGGGGTTTCAGAGAGGGCTGGGGCGTGGTGCCAAGGAACTAGGGACTGGGCTAGGGGAGCAGTGGTTTCTCATCTCTGACAAACTGAGGAGGTGGGCTTTTCCAATAAACTTGGAGCCCAGGAACCTGTTAAAGCTGGAAGATATCTCCGTGAAGTGCTCATCACCTGGAAGTCCTTAATACCACCATTAAAGTAACCCACTGCAGACAACTAACAGGTATCACTTTAGTAATAACTAAACTAATCACTTTAGTAATAATTAAACTAGAAAAGAAATGAGAAGACACTTAAACAGGTCACAACCCCTGACACCCAGTTTACCAAAAGCAAACCCAGCGGGCAATGAGGCTGGAAAATCTGAAAGCCTCCTACAAGGTTTCTTAGAAGTGGTAACAAAACAGTTGAATGAGGCTTTGGAAAAAATGAAATCAGAAATAA
>RJWM01021339.1:0-35560 GCA_004363535.1 Dasyprocta punctata | reverse complement strand
ATCTATTGAACCTTTTCAAATACCAAAATAATTGTTTTACCTTGCCTGCTATTACCTCATAAGAATAGGCATTGTATTAAAGAGTAGAAATTAAACACAGCAGCCTTCATTTTTATGCATTTGTGAAAGTAGCACTGATTGTCCTCCTGTTTTGTCTTCCTTGACCTTCCCTTACTCCCTGCTGTTAATAGGGAGAACAACAACATTTATAGACACTTTCAAGGGTGTTTTTTATTGTAAAAAAGTCTAACTTTTATATTTATGACAGTAATCTATCTCCTCCCAAAATAACACCCCATAAAAAGTATAGCTTTTAATTGCTGAATTGATTTGATATTAACAACAACAAAAAAAAAACACGAAGAAGAAACTTAAAAAGCAGTTTTTGTTGACTGCGAGGGTAACAATAGGAAGAATGTCCAGGTGATTTATTCAGTCACAGATCATAATGCTCTACCCAGCAGTCTGCTCCACCCGGCGGAAAGCATGCTCAGTCACACACGCACGCTTATCCCAGAAATGCTGATGTAGACTTAACTCTCACAGAGCTGGTCATAATGTTTTCAGGGGAAACAGATTTCTTCTGACTTGAATAATCAATCTTGAATCGTAAGTTGAGCTTTTGATTGTTTATCTGCTGTTTTAATCTACAGTGAAATCACTTATTTGCTATGCCTGTCAGTCCTGAAAAATGTAGTTTTGTTTTCTTTAATTAGACTCTTTTTAGATGAACCTGTGTTTTTTGTTGAATGTAATTTCCTACGTGTGAGAGAGACATGGTCTAAGTAAGAACACATGGTTAGAATAAAGACAAGGTTGGTTTATTAGCTGTACATTTAAGAATACTTCATAATTTTAGATAATATTTTATTATACTGCTGAAACAGGAATAGAATGATTCTGTCAAAAGACTAAAATGCATATGATTCCTAACTTTCTTAAGAACTTTATGACCACATAAGCTGGATAGAAGCATAAATACCATAGTATTTAAGACTATTAGTTTTGGGGGAACATGAACCTTGGGCCAGAACCTGGTACACTTTAATAGAAGGGTGACTTTTCTGCTTCTCTCAGAATCTCAGGTTTTCTTATCCACAAGACAATGCTTTTAAATTGCTTGTTTTCTTGGTTTTGTGAGAGTGAAATGTGATAATATATATAGAATATTTAGCACAGGGTTAGTATGAGGTGAAGATTCAATAAATGACAGCAATTATTGTCAGGTAAATAAGTGTAGATGCCATTCACTTTTAGTAATGTTAGCTAAATTAGATAGAGTAATCTCTATACCCTAAAGATAGACATTTAAAAACTTTAAATGTAGCATCTAATTAGAAACCCAACATGTGTAACTTGATATTATTAGGATTTTCCTTGAAGGGATAAAAATTAGCATACAAACCAGCACTTAATTTTGCAATGTGTGTTGGGATACCTTTTACACTATTTAATTTTTTATAATGGCTTTTTCTCTTGACTTACACCTCTTTTTATCTGTTGAATACATGTATGTAATATCTATGTCTGTCTATCTGTGTGGCACATTTGGACTGCATAATTCTTATTGTGTGTGTGAGAGTCCATTCTGTTTATAGTTAGCATCATCCTGGGACTTATACACTAAATGCCATTAATTCTTCTTACCTCATGATAACAGGAATCATACTGCCAAAGTCCCATAGAAGCAGAATAGTCTTTGGTTGAGAACCAGCTACACATATTCCTCCTCTATTAGAAAGGGAAAAATAACAGTTAGAAAACCTAATATTCATATTAAATATATTCAGGTTATAGAGTATGTGTCCATTAATCTTAAAGTTGCACTATAATTCATACAGTCTTTTAAAATTGCCACTGGAGCTGGTTATGGTAGCACATGCCTGTAATACCAGCTTTCTTGGAGGCTGAGACCAGAGGATTGTACATGTGAATCCAACCTGGGCAACTTAGTCATTTAATGAGACCCTGTCTCAAAATTAAAAAAACAAAACAAAAACCCCCTACAAATTTACAAGGGTTGGGAATATAGCTAGCTCAGTGTGAAGGTGCGGGATCAGTCTCCAGTCCTAATTGTGGGGGCCTTGCCATTAATAAAATTTCTCAAATTTGTAATCTTAGAACAATGTTATAAAAAATGTGAAGAAACTAACCCCCCCCCAATCAAGGACCTGATTAAAAAAAATGGGCAACTAAAATGAATACATATTTTTCAGAAGAAGTATAAGGAACAGTAAATCTGTGAAAAAATGTTCAACATCTGTGGCCATTAGAAAAATGAAAATTAATACTGAGGTTCTACCTTAATCCAGAAGGAATGACTGTCATCAAGAAATGAAATAAAAGAAATGCTGGTGAGGGTTCAGGGAATGTGAGATACCTTTCTACATTGTAGGAATATAAACTAGTATGAACACTATGGAGATTCCTTAAAAACTAAAACTAGAAATTCCATTCAACCCAGCTATTCCACTTCTAGGGTATCCTCCTAAAAGATTTGAAGACATCGTATTATAGTGACACATGCGTACCCATGTTTTTAACAGAACAACTTACAATAGCTAAATCATGGAAGCAGCCTATATGTCCATCAGCAGCTGAATGGATAAAGAAAGTGTGGCATTTATACACAGTAGAGTACTACTCTGACATAAAGAAGGATAAACTTGAGTCATTTTTTAGGAAAATGGATATACCTTGAGTCCATAATACTAAGTGAAATAAATCAGACACACAAGCTTAAATATCGCATGGTTTGTCTTATATGGGAAACCTGAAATATAAATAAAGAGCAAAACAAAAGGTAGATAATAGAGAATAGGGAGATAGACCCCTTGCAAAAATGAAGAGGGGGACCAAAAGATAGGGGATGGGAGGGAGGGGATGAAAAAGGATTAAGATGTGTTATGCACATGTGCCAACTCACCATAAGGAATATAATCATTATGTATTGTAAACATGTATCAATAAAAATACAATTTTTAAAAATTACCCTTAAATGCTATTTAATCATGGATAATTAGGAAAAATAACTTGTTTCTTGCAAAACTCTATGTCTTATAAACTCGATAGAATAATTCACTTGTTAATTCTATTTAATTTATAACTTTAGGAAAGACTACTATTTGTTGTATTGAAAGTAAAAATTCCCACATATAAAAAAGAATACTGATATATGGCAAATAACTTAGTTTTCCATTTCATAATCTTGCATATTTGTAATCTTTTTTGGTCATTGTGGCCACACATACATACCTTGCTACTGTTTTATTGAAATGTGAGATCCTCTCTTAAACTTGGGCAGTTTTTACAAATATTTGACCAGCAGAATAAGGTAGAGACTATACTGGATGATTTTCTGGGTCCAAGACCTAAGCGATGAGCAGCCTCCACTTGTTTCTTGAAACGCTCAGTCTTGGAGTCCTGAGTTTCTGTGTGAGAAATCTGTTCTCCATGGTGCTGCCATCCAATGGGAAAGCCTGTGTTTGCTTTCTTGAGGGGAGAAATAGAGAATTTCTGACCTACAGGATTGTGAGGTATAATGACACGCTGTTACAGTAAGCCCACAATTTGAGAGCAGTTTTTAATAGATAACCAGAACAGTGGTAATGAATTTGATAATATTTCATGCTTCTTCTAATGGTTATATACCAAATGCCAAATGTCCCCCCAAAATGTAAAATATAATAATGCATAATACTGAATTTTTGTGTGTCACTTTATCTCTTGAGTTGGCCTATGTTGCATATTTGTCAAGATTAAATCGAAATTATGAAAAATAGTATTAGTCTAGAATACATTCTCATTTTTTATAATTTTTATAATAACTCCTTCTCATAGTCACATTCTTATGCCAAATTTCACCAGATTTGCTTTACAGGTTCTTTTTCACTAATAATGTGATCATTTTTAGTTTTGAGTTTGTGTAGAAGACTGGAACTTGGGTATTCAAACTGTGAAAGGAATATAGAGTGGATGATAGATGAGAAGTGTTTTGGCAGAGACACTTCAGGTCAGCACAGGTTGCTAGCGCTGCATCCTTTGCCTGTCCTTTGACATGAAGTTACCAGGGGTAGAGAAAATGTTAAACAACTCCTTCGGGATGGCACGAATGGAGAAGGGCTCCTCTATAGAAGTAAGAGAAACCTTATCGCAGCATCTCAGACCTTCTAGTAACCCCATGCCCCTGGGCCCAGGATGGGCCCTGGCAAGCTAGAAAGAGTAGTGTCTGTGGGAACACAAGTCACCTTTAAAAGCATGCTAGAACTGAAGGAAAATGAGCAACTAAAATATTTCTGTATGGAAGTAGAAATTAATTGTATAAGAAGACAGTGTTAACTTGTGTTTAGTATCCATATTTTTTGTTTAACTTGCTGTCTTAATTGTAGTACATTAAAAATATTTATAAGGGTGTTAATACCACTTGCAGTTTGAATGCTCAGATTTCATTTGAACCTTGAATCTCAATTTTCTAAACTCAAAAGTGGCTCAAGGGGTGTACATCTTAGAGCTGAGTAAACAAAAGTTTGCAAAATTAATTGAATCTAAAACGTCCCTTTGAGGCAGATGATGAAATCAGTGTCCTTACTGTTTAAGGGGAATGCCACCACAGAGAGACCAAGTGGGCTTGTCCAAGGTCTTGTGGCTGGCAATCCGTGTTTTGCTCTTTCCAGATCAAAACTTGTTGAGCAGAATTTTTCTTCTAGTTAGAGATGTTACACAACATGTAAGGTGAGGCAGAACGGTGGTAACCGTTTGTACATCCAAATATTTGATGGAAAACTGGTGGGTAATGCAGAGTCAGCTCACGTTGCCCACATTTGCTGATTGCTAATTGCATAGGTTCACATCCCCTGGCATTCTGCTTTTGCTTGAATATAGAAGTAATCAAAAAGCTTTTAGGATGTGTTACATTCTGCTTCCTTGGTCAGTTTGGTATAGGATATGAACAGATGAAGACCACTAAGTGGATTAGGACCATTTACCTTAGGTGAAAAATGGCAAACGAGGATCGCCTTCCTAGTTTTGGCTTACTTTGCCTTGTGTTACAGCTAAAATCACTGAGCACATATTAGGTGTAGGGGTGGACAGGATGGGTGAAAGCAGGCTGGGCATAGAGAAAGCTGGAGATGAAATGTGCCCTGCATCATTCTGAAACTGGATGATACACACTCATATGACAATTCCGTTACATACTTTGCAGCACTGCAGCTAGGAAAGTATTGTAAAGGTATCAAATTTGTTTTCACTGTAATTCAGAGCAAATAATTGAGCATCCTTCATATAAAAACCAGCAGCACCGTACAAGCCACCAGGTCCTCTGCTAGCTGCTGAAAATGCTTACTTCTCATCAAGTCCTCTAACCTGTTTTTGAGTGAATCTTTAAAAAGGTTAATATTTCACAGAAATTGCAGAATGAAGTATTTAATCATCGAAAAGCTTATTTTTAAAGCTACCAATATTTCAGGCTTGTTGAAGGGGAAAGGAGATAAATGCCCAAAGTGGGACTGTGAATTAATAAAATTTGGGAAATGACTTACTCAATTTGGTTAACTTGGCTATTAAAGCTAATTACAGATTTTGTAGTGATAACTGTTAAGATGAAAGACCATATCTATTATGGTTCTGAACTTGAATCTAACATTAAGAACACCTTTTCAGAATGAAACCTCTCTTTAGGGAGGTAAGTGATAAAAAAATGTTGTGAGCAAAGTAATAAGGGCTTGCCTTTCTAAAATGTTTTTCTCCTTCTTCAAAATGGAAATCTTCTAATTAAAGAAATGGAAGCACAAAAATCTAAAATGAGTTATATGAATTTTTTCCCTCAAAGTCACAGAAATCATTGTTTAAAGTTGCCAAGATCCTTAGGATTTGCTTTGAAAAGACCTCAACCTCTTTACTTCTCGTGGCTATGGTCAGGATGTGTGTGACACCCTCTGCCATGAATGTTTCAATTCCTAACTCCCAGGGTGATAGTATTAGGAGGTGATCAGATGGCAAATGGAGTTAGAAGAGGCCTGAAAGAAATGGTGTACGCTTGAGGACACCACAACAAGGTGCCATCTCCTGTGTGAGGTCCAGGCCCTCATTGGTCACCAAATCCGCTGGCACCTCGATCTTGGACTTCCCACCCTCCAGACGTGAAGGAATAAGTGTTAGTTGTCTATAAAGTACCCAATTTCTATTGTTATAGCTACCTGAGTGGACTGAGACATTCATCTTCGAAATGGCCATAGTAATTCTGATTACTGAGAATTATTGTAGTGAGTTAATGATAAATGGGTCTTAAGCCCTAAATATATGATTGTAATACATAGCAGGCACCCAATAAATGGTGACTATTAACTGTAATGATGATTATTTTTTAAGATCGTAAAATCTATACTGTAAATACTTACGATAAAATGCAAATACTAAAATATTTTAGTGTACATTTTGAGTTTGAACAAATGCATGTAGTCACATAACCACCTCCACAATCCAGGCAGAGATTTACCAGCCTCTCTCCAAATACTTTCACAACTCTTGTCACCCACTTGGTGCCCTTAGCAGCCACAGATCCTCAGTCCTTTTAGTTTTGTCTTGTAAATGAAGTAATGGGGTGGGGTACATTACATGATCTCTGGATCATGGCTCCCTTCACTTGGCACAGTGCATTTGTGATGTGTCATGTGTGTTTCAGTGGTTTAGTTTTTTGTTACTGCGGAATCAAATTCCCTTGCATGAATGTATCATTTTGCTGGTCCATTCACCAACTGGATGGAGGACATTCAGATTGTTTAGACTCTAGACAGCAGTTATGAGCATTCCAGAGAGTTACTGTATATATTCACCAGCAGTTGTTGTTAGATTAAAACTTTTTTCCCTTATAGTTGCCATCAGAATATATGTAGCAGTATCTTATTGTGATGTTAATTTTCATTTTCCAAATGATTGACAATGTCGAGCATGTTTTTGTCTGCAGTTGGCCATCTTTATATTTTTGGCTAAATGTGTTTCTAAATTGTTTTCCCCTTTCTTAGAAAGAAACTTGATTGGTTTTATACTATTTTGTTTTGATTGTGATGTATGTGAAGGTATGGACAACTATTTCGAAGAAAACAAGAGACATTATGGTAGCCACTGTTGATTTCCTGTTGTCTTGTCATGAAGTCCTGTGTTGCTTTCATTGTTCTGTACTGATTTGCTTTGTTCTGTTTCGTTTTGTTTGGTTTGGTTTTATTCTCTTTAAAATAAAAAAAAAATTAAAAAAAAGAAATAAACTTTATTTTTTAGAGTAGTTTTAGTTTCACGGAAAAATTGAGTGGTGATATCCCATGTACTTACTGTCTCCAGTAATGCATAACCTCCCCTTATCAGCACCAGAGTACAGTGCATTGTTACAATTAATAAACCTACATTGAGACATCATTATTAACCAGAGTCCATAGTTTACATTAACATAGTATCATTCTAGTTTCAATGAACTAAACAATCTTCTGTGCTCTACCTATTCATTCATTTCTGTTTTCTCTCCTCTTGGCAGCTGCTTATAGATTGGTATTTTTTTTTTTTTAGTTTTCAGTTTTGCCTTTTCTAGAGTGTTAAATCATGGAGTACACAACCTTTTCATACTGACTTCTTTCATTTAGTACTTTTGTATGTTTTCTGCAAGTCTTTTCCTGGTTTGATGCATATCATTTCATTTTTTTCTATTTCTATTGTTTTTTACTAAGTTTTGAGACAATTTTTCTTGTTCTGGAGTAAAGTCTTTTCATACAGTATATGAGCTGCACATTTTTCTACCAGTCTATAATTTGTCTTTTCATTCTCTTGTATTTTGTTGAGCAAAAGTTTTTCATTTTGTCACTTTACCTAATAGTATTTTTGCTTAACCCAAGAGTTATTTTCCTATTTTTCTAGCAATTTTATGTTTTTAAGCTTTATATTTAGGTCTGTGATTCATTTTGAGTTAACTTTTAAATAAGCTGTGTGGTATGTATGCATTTAGATTTCTTCTTTTACATGACTAATCATTTTAGCATATTTATTGAAAAGACTTTTCTTTGTTGAATTGACTTTGAACCTTGAGTTGACCGTATTTGTGTAATTTTTTTCTGAATTTACTATTCTGTTCCATTGTTAATTGTGCCTATCTTTCTGCAAATACTACACCATTTTGATTATTGTAACTTTATTGGAAGTCTCTAATTCAGGTACTCTGATTCCTGCATTTTCCTTTTTCTGATTAAAATTATTTTGATTATTTTATTTCCATTCTTGTCAATATGCACACAAGTGCCTGCTAGGGTTTTAAGTGAGGTTTTGTTTATTTTATAGAACAATTTGACAATAAATGACATTTCAACAATTCTGAGTATTTTACTATATTAACCTAACTTTCTGCTTTTTAAAAAGTTTGTCTTTGATTTCATCATTTGTGTTTAATTGTTTTAAACATAAGCACAAGTTTTGATAGAATTGTAAGCCAAGTATTTCATGTTTTTTTTCTGCTGATATAAATGATGCTTTCCTGATTTCCGTTTGTTCCTATTTTGCATATAGACTTGCAGGGTATTTTTGTTTTTGTTTTGTTTTGTCTTGTTTTGTCTTTGAACTTTTATGTGACTTTCTAAAAGTATTAGTTTTAGGAGATTTGTTTGTAGTTTGTCTGTGTACATGTTCTGCTTTCCAGTCTATACTTTTAATCTGATTTTCTTTATTGAACTTGCTAAAACTTTCAGCATGATACTGAATAGAAACAGTAAGATTTTTAAAAAATGTTTTATATTATTACTTTTTATTTGGGAAGTATTTGCTAATAACTTCTCCATGGCAAACCTAAAAACTCCTTATACTAGAAATATAGATTCTGAAATCACTATGCAATATTTTAGGTTTGCATAATTGTATGTATATGTATATTTACACATATATTTTGTGTGTGTGTGTATATATATATATATGTGAATTGAATTGTGCCATTTTGTTTATTCAGAAGTTATTGTGTTCTTTTGTTTAATATCTATAGGCCCTGATGAAAAACCTGTGTGATTTCTCATCCACAATCCTAAAAACAAATATATGTTATAATTAAAGGAAGTTTTATACCTGATTTTTTTCAAATTTATAAGTGTTTATGGATAAGCTGGTACAAAAGTAGGTATAGAGCCTGTTCTTGAAAGCACAGGGAAGCCTCACTTAATATACCCTGGTCTTCCAACAAGACTGTAAATGAAGGGTTCACACATGGTAGAAACAATAGCATTTGGGAAACATAATGAACTAATCTAGATATCTCAAGCAAGAATGCCACATAAAACAGAAACACAAGAGAAAAGAGAGCAGTAGACTTAATAGCACTGACTTGAATCTATTAGCTTTCAGAAGTTGGTGGAATTTTGTCCTATGTCATTGCAAAAGTGCTATGCATTGGTTCTAACAGTTATTGTTGAATATCACTTATTTTAAGAGTTAAAATTAAATTTCACAAATCAAATCTTTGATCTCAGTTACTTTAAGTATTCACCTAAACCACCTTTAAATTGTGGATATATGATCACAGTAGATCAAATATTTGTGTCCTCATCCTAAGTCTGCATCAGTGATTTTATAGCAAAGGGCAGATCCACCTCTGAGAAAACATTTGGAAATGTTTTGAAGAGTTTTTCAAGGTTGTATTTCTAATTTGCTGAGAGCTTTATTTATCATGAAGGTTTGTTAAACTTGTCAAATAACCTTTTCTGCATCTGTTTTTCTTCATGGTATGATTTTTCTTTCTTAGTCTGCCGATGGGGTAAATTATGCTGACTGACATTTGAGTATTGAACCAGCCTTGCATTCCTGGCATAAACTGTATGTGTTTGTGGTGTATTTACCTTTTGTGATAGTGCTTTCTTGGATGTACTAATATTTTGCAGAGGAATTTTAGTTACGTGTTCACCTGGGAATATTTTTATCTAATTTTAATATCAGGGTAATGCAATCCTCATAAAATACAGTGAAATTTTATGTACGTGGGAGATACCATGTAGAATTGGTATTGTTTCCTCAGTAGACTTTTCCAGGGAGCCATCTGGATCTGTTTTTATAGGAGCATTCAACTGCAAGTTTAATTTCTTTAATGGATATATGATTATTTGGGTTACTATTTCTTCCTGAGTGAGCTTTAGTAGTTTGTGACTTTCAAGAATATTTTCCATTTTATGTAATCTGTAGGCTTTATGGGCATACAGTTACTCATAGTATTTTCTTACAAGCCTTGTAATACCTGTATTATATTTTAATTATGTGTAATTATGAGTCTTATTATACCTCTAGGATCTGTAATAGTTAACCCTCTTTCATTCCTGATACTGGTAGAAGTTTGTATCTTTTTTTTTTTTTCAGTTGGCCTGATTAGGTTTATTTATTTTACTGTCTTTTTTGTTTAGAAGCAGCTTTCAGTCTCATTTTTTTTCCTTGCTTATTTTCATTGATTTCTGATCTGTTACTTGCTTTCTTGTACTTTTGATTTCTCATTATTTTTAATGTTGATATTTATAATATTGATTTAAATCTTTTCTAAAATAAGTTCTATTATTAATACTATAAATTTCCTATTCTAAAGACATTTTTAGCTGTATATCACAAATTTTAATATATTTTATTTTCATATTCCTTCAGTACAAAATATTTTCTGATTTCTCTTGTGATCAACTATGATGTGTTGTTTTAGAAGTATGTTGTTTAATTTTTAGATTTAGAGGAATTTTCCAGATCTTCTTGTCTACTGTCTTCTGGGTTAATCCTGTTATGTCAAAGCATATACTTTGTGTGGTTTCCATTCTTCTAAATTTTTTCTGTTTATTTTATGATCCAGAATATGAACTATCTCATGATTATTCTGTGTGTATTTTTAAAAAGTAAGCTTTTGTTTGTTTTCTCTCTAATGTTAGTTGGAATGTTCTATTAATATTGGTTTTGTTTAATTGGCTGTTAGTATTGTTCAGGAATTTGCTATTTTTCTGTCTACTTCTTCTGTCAGTGATTGAGAGAGGAATAAAGCTTCCATATATAATTGCACATTTGTTTTCTTTTAGTTTTTTTTATTGGTGTACTTTCATCATTGTGTAATGTGCCATTTGTCTGACAGTGTTTCATGATATATATTCATCTTTTTAAATCAATTACTACATTCATGTTGGATTTTTCATACACATCATACAATTTGTTCTTGGTTTTTAATCTGACTTAGCTATTTCTTATAATTGATATATTTAGAATGTTTATATTTTGTGAAATTATTGATATTGTTGAATTAAAGTCTCTCATCTAATTTTATGTTTTCTGTTTATACCCGACATTCTTCTGTTCTGTCTTTACTACCTTATTTTGAATTGAATCTTTTCAAGTATTTTAGTTTAATTTCTATTTAACTTCTGTTTGTATTTAACTTTTTGTTTGTATCTTTTTTTATTTTTTCATTTTTGGTGATATTATAGTAAATATACTGCACTTTAACAACCTACTTCAAGTTATTGTTTTGCCAAGAGTGCTGGGATTATAGGTGTGTGCCACCATACCTGGTTGTCAGTTTTATTTTTAAAAGATCTATTTTACTGGCTTTCTTTTTGCCCAAAACTATTTGTATTCCATTGATATACATGTGTATCTATGGATACTAATTCATAAACATAATAAAGTTGAATTTTTATAAGGAGACTGTATGCCCTTATTATTTTTCTGTAAAAAACATAATTTTAGAAGACAAATACAATTTTGTCCACATATTCTCTTATTATTTTTCTGTTAAAAAACATAATTTTAGAAAGTAAATACAATTTTTGTGTGAAACTACTTGGAATGGTATGTTACAGCATTCATCAGTGTATAGACATTGTAGATTGAACCTCAGGTTTCTGCATGTTATTAATGTTTTTGTCTGAAATATCTGTACTAGTCAGATTTCCCAGTGCTAGACATAATAAAGTTTAGCTCATGATTTGAAGAGGTTTAGTTCATAGTCAGCTGGCTCCAACACAGAAGCATCCTGACAGAAGGGCTTGATGGAGCACCCAGAAGTATCCTCTTCTACTCTGTTACCTCCCACCACATAACTTTTTCAGTTTTTTGAGACAGGTTCATGCTATGTAGTACAGGGTGGCCTTGAACTCACCATGTAGCTCAGACTGGCCTTGAACTTGGGTGATCTTGCTTCAGCCTCTCAGGTGCTACAGGTGTGCGCCACCACATCTGACTTATTAGGCTTTTCTTATTCCAGTGCAATACATTTCATCTTTATATATAACAGTATTTGGGTCTTTGGTTCCAATTTAGGATAGTCGTCCCCCTTCCTTTAAATTATATATTAGATTTGTGGTTTACAATAGGAGAATTGAGTTATAAAAACATTAAGAGTTGAATCCATCTTGAAGTAGCTTATCTTTAGCTGTTTTTCTAATTTTTGAAAATTTTCTTTCTAAGGTGCTCTGTGGATGTGTATAGTTCTAAACCCCCACTGCAAGTTAGAGCAGAAGGCTAGCTGGCTAAAGCAGCTGAAAAAGTGGAACAGTGTTGATGTCTGTCCATGGGAAGATGGAAATCACGGCAGTGAATTACCCAACTTAACCAATGCTCTGCCTCAGGGTGCAAATGCCAACCAAGGTGAGTTCGCAGTAGTGTTCTGCTCAGCTTGTCTGTACCCTTCATCCTGCCTGTGTTTATAATGGTAACTTAAAATAGTGTATGGGAAAGTGATTTTATATCATTTACAACCTTCTGTAACTCAGAGGCTTAATATGTTTTGATTGCGAATGTGTGTATGTGTTTTATTTCTACCTGAGGCCTTTGTATACTTTTAAGAATATTTTCAGAATACAGATAGATATAATCCTAACACATTAGTTAGTATGCATTAAAATGGTCCATTAATGATTTAATTTGAAATTCGGAGAGTAGGGTGGCAGTATATTACCTCGTTAAGAAAAAAAAAATGCCCAGAGAAGCTTGTGGAGCTCTGAGTACATATCTGTTGATTGGTTTATATTTGCGCCACCCTGTAATTAGTTTGAAGTTCTTAATTGTAAAATACAGCAAGGAACTCTTTAATGGCTAGACTGAAGGGCATGGTACGTTGTTGGCATCTGGGCTGGGAAAATTTTGCATTAGGAAGGAGTATCTAGTATACTTGTCCTCACCTTCATACAGTGAGCCTATACAGTTTCAGGGACAACCAAAAAATGCTCCCAGACATTCCCAGAAGAACCTCTTTCTTGCCATTTCTATCTTGTTTCTTCAGCTTCTCCTCTATTGGATTCATCCATTCTCATCCCTCCCATCTTTAAACAATTCTTCCTTATCCTCAGGTTACCTTGATAGCTACTGCAGAATTTTCTGCCCTTTCAGAACCAAATTCTTAACTGATTAACTCTTGCAAATACAAATTGCATTCATTAATTCATGCTACAGTGTTTGCATGAGTTTGTGCCCTCCTCCTTCTTGAGAAAGTGTGAAAGACTTTAAAGTCATTATTGAAGGAAAGTGGGAATTCAACAAAATTAGAAAAATATAGAATGAAGACTGTCATCATTTATGTGTGGCTGACCACGTAAGGAGTTGGCATTGTGATGAGTTCAAATGTGATGTTAGCAAAGTGTCTGCAGTCTCTACAAAGAAAGAAAATGATCCGTATTACTCCACAGGGTCTTGTCTGATCAAAAAGGAGTGTTAGGACTTGGGAAAGATGAGTGTCTAGCTTTGCTTTCCTTAGAGATGTATGCCTTGAGGATTCAGTACTGGATTTGAAATCTGTCCTGTTTTTATTGTTAAGTAAATGAGCTCCTCCCACCCATGACTTCTTTCCAGATGCCTAGTTTTCAAGTTTAGCTGTTTGACATTTATTCTCTTCATTGCTAGGAAAGGTATGCTGACATCTGTATAGGCGATTGTTAATTCCCTTCTATTTTTACACTTGGAGGTCTCTGTGTTTTGCTTCCCGCTGCTTTTTTGGGACTGCCACTATAATATTTTATACTATTCTTTTTGCTTTCCATTTATTATGTTACCCTTGGTTAAACATGCATATTTATTTCATAGGCTGGTAAGAAGTGATCCAGCCTCCAGACACCACAGTTCATTTCACTTGTGATTTGGCCTAGGCAGTTTCCAGCGGTAGTATTTATAACTCTTGTGCCTAAAGGCAGCAGGGCACCTGCTTTTCGCAGAACACCCACATCCTCCTGAGGGACTGGCAGAGGGGGTCTGGTGTTCCAGCTCTTTCTCTGCAGTGCTGTGTTTTCTAGGGCAGAGCCATCGTGGCCACTGGAATGAGCAGTATGCCATCGTAACTGAACTGCAGGGTATGTAGCTAGGCCACGGGCAGGACTTCATGTGTTCATACAGTAGAGGGAGCGTGAGGGCTCATGAGGCCATGCCTTTGCTGAGGTAGTTTTTAGAATTCATGAGCAATCCATTAGAATTTAAACTGTTAAAGAATACTTTGTTGACATACCAAATTGTATTATACCAAATAAGTCAATTTTTAATTAGTTTTTAAAAACTAAAACTTTTGCCCTTTTTACTTCTCTCAACTTACTATACAATTTTACATATATTTTATTTAAAATTTTTGTACAAACTTTAGTATATATTATTCAGACAAATTGGATCAAGATAGCCTGTTTTTCTTTTTTCAGTCTTACTACAAAAATTGAATAACCACATATATCCAAGATAAAGACTGACCTCATCAAACTAGATTTTTAACTGTGTATCTTTTGAATCGTTTTTATGTATGTTATCAATTTTTCTGTTTCTCGAGCAATGATAGGACTTTTTAGTCTTCATTTTCATTTAAATATCATTTCATGAGAATCTAGCTTTGGGATTTTTGTTTGTTTTTGCTTTTGCTTTTGTTATTGTTGTGGTTGTTACTATTGGTTTTATTGGTGTCATAGAGCTAACTAATGTTGAAAGCCTGGTGTGTGTCCTCTACATCTTACCCTGTTCCCACAGTCACACGCAAACATGTAAACAGTTCAGCTTTTTATTTTTATTTTTTAATGAAATCATATTCTACAGCTTGCTTTTATTAGGAGTACCATAGATAGTGAGCCAAGTCAACTGGTAGACCTCCAGCTCATTCTTTTAATGCACACATAATACTAAGCTGCTGTGTTAAAGTCTTTATTTAGTTTTAAATTCTATTTCTATGGTATGAGCTAAACTGAATGAAATGACAAAGCTACTTAAAAATATGTGAGACTTATACCATGTGACATTTGATTGGTTGACTATGAGAAGTCATAGAACCAGTTTCTTGCTGGGTCTGGGCATATTTATTTTGCCTAGCAAAAAGCCCTGACAGGCTCAAAAGGCAACTAAAGGCAGGGTCCACCCTTCCCGTTTTGCAGTGTGCTAGCAAGGAATCAGAAAGGGAGAGACCATAGTAGAGGTGCCATTAAGTTTATGCTTTTTGTTGACCTAAGACTAAACTGAAGTGATTTTCTGTTAAAGACTTGTCTGAAGTCTTTCTGAGCATCTGGAATAGCTGAATTTGGAGTCAGGGTGTATTCTCCCCATCTCCACTGCCTGGCTGGGACCTTGGCAAGTCACTTTACTTTCCTCACTGTTCAGTACTGCCACCGAACAAAGGCTGGACGAGATGAGTTCTCCAGTCTCCTCTCAGCTCAAAGTTCTTTGATTTTTTTTTAAAAAACGTTTTCTCTCATGTCTGTGCTGAGCCAAATGTCCAGGGACAGGGTTGTGAAAGTTTATCATAAAGAAGCTTCAGATATTTCTTCTCATTTAGTTGAATCTGAGAACAGTGAAGGGCTGTATTTGAGCTAAGTCGAATACACATGAATACAAATAGTTTATTACCCTGATTTCCAGTTGAGGCTTGCTAAGTCTTGCACCACAGGTGAAGGTAAGTTTGGAGTGGGGACCCACGGGGTGGGAGTATAGGTAGATTCTTTAGAAATTGAATAGTCCCAGGAGCCAAGGTGAGAATATCCTTTATTCCCCAAACATTTCTTTTCTCCGTCAGGTCCTGAAACTTGAACCCTCTTCGGAGTGTATGCTTCTGCTCTTTTGTGATGCCCCGGCATACACTATGCTGGGGACATCACACCAGTCATGGAACCTGCCCAGGAGTCAGGAGGCAGCCTGTAGGGGCAAGGTAAGTGCGCTGGTTTGTTTTGTAGCTATGTTGTGTGGCTTTGTGAAATGTTAAATATATGCGTTTATGCCCTTTGGGATATAAAGTGGCATTTAATCATTATATCCCAAGAAGCATAATAGTTTTAATTGTGCAAAACCGCACAATATAGTTAAAAAATACAACCAAAAGCACAACCCTTATGCATATTTTAAAAGTCTGACTGCATCTTCCTGAAAGGTTCCATGGCTGGTGTCGCATCTCTTGCATAGTGTTTGTGAGAGCTGTTGATCCCATGAGGGGCAGCCCACCACAGCACCTCAGAAGTGGGGAGCAGTGAGTTTTCATGTGATTTTTGTGCCGAGTGCCTCTTTGAGTGTATTTGGCATGGAAACTAGACTTGACAATTCTTTTCGCAGGATGCCTTTAACCTTAGCTTTAATGGCTGCAGAATGTTTGTGTTTGATAAAGCAAGTGAGTGAATGAATGGCGGCTCTTTGGGCTGACTCGCCTCTTACAATTTAGGATGTGAGAATATTCAGCCTTCACCCTTCTGCTTAGGGGGTGCAGGACAATGTGTGTGGGTGTGTTCATGAACATCTGGCCACAGAATGGTATGACTGATTTATTCACATGTGAATAATAGCTGACACGGCTTTCTGAATTGTGGAAAAAACAGATTCATCGAACAGGCCACATCGGACAGTGTTCACTCGAGCCATCGAAGCATGCGATCTCCACTGGCAGGATAGCCACTTGCAGCACATTATCAGCAGTGACCTATACACCAACTACTGTTACCATGACGACACTGAAAACTCCCTCTTTGACTCTCGCGGGTGGCCCCTCTGGCATGGTAAGTGGCCAAACCGGAAAGACATTTCCATGACTTACTTCTTTGTTTAGTTTCTATAGCATTATTGGAGTGGGAGGTAGAGAATTAAGGGATTCAATGGGAGATGGATGAATGCTTGGCAATAGGAGCTGAGTTTTTTTCATTCAAATCCAAGTTCAGAAATGGTTTCTCATGTCTTTTTAATAGTATTTGGGGAGAAACATCTTACTATTAAATCCTGTTTTTACAGATACATCTGACAGTGGCAACTTTACCCCTTGGCTTTCTTTTTCAGAACATGTTCCTACAGCCTGTGCAAGAGTGGATGCATTACGGTCTCACGGGTACCCCAGAGAAGCACTGCGACTAGCAATAGCTATTGTTAACACGTTAAGACGACAGCAACAAAAACAGTTGGAAATGTTCCGAACTCAAAAAAAAGGTGAATGCGAAGGGGGTTTTTTTTCCCAGTGGAATGGGACTCTCCGTGATGACATCACTAGGTTTTATGTTCTTTCAGGAGAGCCTCACACATGGATGTGCTTACCATTCTTTTGAAGATACTTGATAACTGATGTGTAAGAAATTTTAAGCACTTTTTTTTCTTGGTTGAACGTTGTAAGAAAATATTTTGACAAAAACCTCTTAGGGGGCTGGAAGTATCACTCAGTGGTAGAGTGCTTGCAAGACCTTGGATACATGCCTCAGCATTGCGGGGAAATATCTTAGACTAGTTCTTTGTAAAAAGGAGAGTTTTTTTTTTTAATTGAATAGCAAATATTTCTGGGTCATCTAAAAAGCTAGTCAGATATCTTATTTTGTGAAAGTGCATCTGAAATCTAGTGGGACTGTGGGGGTAGACTCTCTGCTTGAATCCCAGGAATAGGTCTCAGCTTGGCGACCGTAGGCAGTTATTTGACTTCTCTCTGAGTTAGATGCCTCTTCTGTGGAATAGGGCTCAGAAAAAATCCTGTCTCTTCAGAGTTATGGAGATGCTTAAACTAATTAAAAAAAAAAACAAAAAAACAAGACCTGGCATTTAGAGTGGTAAACCGTCTAAAACTTTTTAGCTGTGATAATTTGTACATCAGGGCATATTTGTTTAGTGACTAGAACAGAATTCCTGGATATTTCGAGTTGTGCAAATGGTATTTGGTGACCTGTTGGCTGACAGAGCATATTTAACTCTTTTCTCAGTTTATTAATCTTTTTAATTTTAAATAAGTATCATTATAGTGGTCACAAAAGGTTGTATTTCGTGCTTAAGGCCCTGTTCAGATAATGAAATATATATGCTTTTTCTAATCTGTGTATTTATTACTCTTTCCATAGTTATACTTTTAGTTTTGTGTTTCTTTGGTCAGTTCATTTCATTTTTACTTTGTAATCTTATTTTTTATTAAGAAAGCTAATTTTAATTGCTATTTGACTTTTGTGTTTTGGTTTTTGTTTTAGTTATATATTTTGATTTTTAATTCTTGGATTATTATACACAATCTTGAGTTTAAATTATTTAAAGTTGTTGAGATAGGCTGGACGTTGGCACGAGTGTTTGTTGGAACTTTTATTGCTTTCTATGTTGGAAGTATTATGAATGCTAACAAACACTATCATTTATACAGTGAAAAACATTCCTGTGTTACAATTTGAACCAAAGAAAGGGAAGCTCAGATGGGACTGGAATGTAGATAGCCCTGATATGTGATTGCTTTGTTCAGTTCTGCATGTTCAGTTCTTCACATTATCAATGGTGCTTGCAAAATATGTTGCTAGACCTCTTGGAAGATTTTTCTGAAATCCTTCATTACCTAAACACACACAATCTTTGGCAAAAGGCATTTACTTCTAAATAGTATAAAGGATAATATTCAGGATAGGAGAGAGTAGAACACTTTTGTAATACTACAAAAGGAACTGGTTCATATTGATCCTCTGCTTTTTAAAAATCATTATCACCCATTTTTACTAAAAGTTCATTTAAAAAATTGTTTAGTGAAAACATTGTAATATCTAAGAAATGTTATTAGTTCATTTACGTAAGTTAGAATGCATGTTAGGCTAAATTCCTTTCATTGTCTTTGAGACAGTTCTGTAACCTAGGTCTGGGTCATTATCATTAGACTCATTTTTCTTTTATCCTGTAAGCAATGAAAACTTTCATTTCAGACTATTCTTAAGTATTACTAGGATTCTATGTCTATACCTACATCTTTCTCTGTCTTTTTGTTGTTACTGTTTGTCTGTATTTTAAGAGTAGGCTTTTTGTAGCTGTTCTTAATCCAGAGTGCCATAGCAGTTGTTAATGGGCCAGAATTAGCAAATACAGTACCTCAACACTCATGATACTACTTGCCATGATTTGTCAGCTTCTTGATTCTGAAAATACCGTCCTCCTTTTTTGATTTGTTTCTTGCATGTCCTCAGTTCCCATCACTTCACCATAGGTTTGTTTGTATGAACACAACACTTCCCTTAACCATCTATATGTTTTTATTTTTACTAAACATAAATACTTGACTTTTCCCAAGAGTAATGCTCATGTTTGTTTATTTCATGCTAATTATGTATATGAAAGCCAGTGACAATAACCAAAGGGACTCTAGGGCCCAAATTAAATACATTTTCATACATTGTGTCAAGCCATTTTTCATTTTTAAGCAGTGATAGTTAGTAATTCAAACCAGAAGACTTTTGAAGAAATGTTGAATTCATGGAACAACTCTTTGATTGTTTATAAGTCAATATTTTCTTGTATAATTTTTGTATATATACACTTTATTTTTCTTTGAGAAGGAACTACTACTATTTTAGTAGACACCTAAATATAAATAATACTTTACGGCAGTGGAAACATATGTCTTTAAAATTTTGCAGCTTGTTTTCCTCAATACTCTATCTTGAAAGGACTAACATTTCGTGAAAAAAAAAATGAAACTACTACATTTCTTCTACATACTACATTTTGCTGTTATTCACCTTTGTGTAAAGACCCTGCCTCAAATGACTTACAGGAGATCCATAGTAAGGAAGACTTTTATAAAGTGATGGGAGGGGCATTGTGGCACTTGCCTGTTAATGCCAGCACTCGAGGTTAAAGCAGAAAAATCACCATGCGTTCTAAGCCAGCCTGGGCCAAATAGTGAGTTTGAGGCCAGCCTGGAATATATAAACAAACAAACAAAAAAGAAAGTAATATAGGGGTAATCCATGGATACTTATATGAGAGTCCAAGTCTGACCTGGGCGGTTCTGGCGTGGGTCCTCAGTTTAGATGAAGCAATGGGTACAGATTCCTAAAGATGGCTTCCTGACTCATCCAGTTGATAGTTCGCGGGGGTCTTCTTTATTCTCCAGTGCCACACCTAACAAAGCAGGGGTAATTGTCCCTAGCTTCTCAGAACAAAATGTGAAATTTATTTTTCCCCATACAACATGATTTAATAGTGTGGGTGGTGATATCAACTTAGCATACTGGACACATGAATTAAATCACTATCTGGGAGCTGTCCTGGGAATTTAGTGCCACTGATATTGATGTACACATGAACCTTTAGAACTCATAACTGTTCACAAGTTGGGGATTATGATAGCTTTTGATTGGTTACTTAAAGGGGAATGAATGTTCATTTGAATTCAGAACTAATTTATCAGGATGCTTACTGAGCAGAAAAACATACCCTACCCCTAATTCTCATCTCTCCTCTCCCTTCTGCTCCCATCCCTCAATTCCCTTTTCTTACACAGAACTCCCCCACAAAAGCATCACCTCCATAACCAATCTGGAAGGCTGGGTCGGACACCCCCTGGACCCCGTGGGTACTCTCTTCAGTAGCCTCATGGAAGCCTGCCACACTGAGGATGAAAGCTTCCCTGGCTTTTCAGATTTTACAGGTAAAGCCAGTAATGTTTGTCTGATTTTTGTTTCTTTTTCTACATCTTGAGTGACATTTGTCTTCATTTTTCTTTACACTGTGTTTTATGAAACCATGTAGTTAACAGTCCTGTGGTCAGCAAGCAAGCAGGGAAATAGCATATTTGTGCTTTCCAGTTCGGCTTCCACAGACTGCAAAGTCAGCGTGACAGCTGACAGCATGTGTAAAAACTCACAAGTATTTATTCTCTTACCATTAAAATTTATCTGTATTTATAACTTTTTTCCAACATAGAGATTATAAAAATAAAGATAGACATCATAGAATTTAGAACTAGAAAACTTAACTTAGTTGCTTTTTAAATTGGTCTTGCATTAAAAGTGACTTAAATATTTTAAGTCTACTTTAAGAGGAGTATTAAATGCCGTTTCGAACTGTTTTACACCACACATGCCTTTAAAATGTGTTTTGAGATTTCCCTTTGACCCTTTAAGAATTAAGAATCATCCCCCACCCCCTCCAGAGGACCACAGCAGCAATGGCAGGGTCAGGCAGGAGGCCAGCATCAGCCTTCAGCGACTTTCACGGCAGGGTGAACCTAGGTAACAAAAAGTACCTTGACACTGAATTGCATTGTTATAGTCTCCACTGTTTTCTTTATAAACCATTGTAACTCAAGTATGGAAACCCATTTTTTAAATGCCAATCTTTAAAATATTATTAACAGTTATAGTCATCATACAGATTTACTGTTGTTTAATTAAAATCTTCTCTCACTACTAAGGGTTCTTAGTATCATTCCTTTTTGGATTCATTTTCAGTGGGAGAAAAATTCTTCTAATATTCTCTCTTCTAAAGCACACACATTTAATCATTCATAGTCACTTTTAAAGATATTGGAAAAGTATGCACTTTCACCTGAAATACATGCTTTCTCTGAATTAACTCAATAATTCATTTACTAGTACTGGGTAGAATAAATATTTGTGCCTATCTAAGTACCTACAAAAGCAGTGTAGCTCCAGTTTCCTTTGTGTCATTTTACAGAAAGTGTGGGACAGTGCAAGTCTCTGGAATACCAGCATCTACCTGCACACAAATTCCTAGAAGAAGGGGAATCCTACTTAACGCTGGCTGTGGAAGTAGCCCTGATAGGCCTGGGGCAGCAGCGGGTCATGCCAGATGGGCTGTACACCCAGGAGAAAGTTTGCCGGAATGAGGAGCAGCTCATTTCTAAGCTTCAGGAAATTGAATTGGATGACACACTGGTGAAAATTTTTCGCAAGCAAGCAGTCTTCCTATTAGAAGGTAGTTTGATGAATAAGTTTTCCATTTAGCCAATTTGATTTAGGTCCTCATCCTTATTATGTTGAGAGTACTGTGTCAATGCATTTAACATGGTAGTTGTGCTGATTGATATGATCACAGAATGTCAAAGACATATTCACTGTCTAAAAAAAATAGTATCCCCAAATAAAAATGTACAAGCATTTAGGTTTGTATCACTTGATTAAGCATGTCGTGTAGGGATAGCCTATTCAAAATCAGTCCCATTTAATGCTTAAACTTTATATTCCTGAGCTAAGTGTAATTTTCATATATAGTGAGTTATTGCTGGTAGCCGTGTTCCTATTTACGTGTTCAATATAAAGTAGAAATTTGTGGTCATTCTTGCTAATTGTTGGCTGTTATCTGACTTCTGTGTTTTTAATAAGTCATATACATATGTAACAAAGAACTGAAGACTACAGGAGTGAATTTCCATGCTATAATTACCTCACAGGCTTTATTAGGAATACAAAGGCTAACTCTTAATTTTCTTTTTATAAGGTCATGGTTTAAATGGCCCAACAAATTTTGGCTAATGCGGTTTTTCAGATTTTTTTTTCTCAAAAAGGTAAATGAAATCAGTATAGTAATGTAATCTTTATGAAACTGTAGATGTCCAATTGATAAAATTGCTTCTTTCTCTCAAGTACATGTGTGTTATTATCATGGGATTTTTTTTGTGTGTATGTGTGTGTGATTGACAGGCTGATAAAGTGTGGTGTTTCAATGTTTTATTCTGAATTATTACATGTGGGAAGTGCTTTAGAGAAAATAGCATTTTAAAACCTACTTTATTTGTCCAAAGTTAAGATCTATTTGAAAGACAGTATTTTCTTCAAATACATGATAAATTTGTATGTCTTAGCAAGTGATTTTGAGATAAAGCATTTTAATAGCATTCTTTTATTTTGGTAAACATTTTTAACCTTTTGGAACTCCTGAAGTTTATTTTGCTTTGTTTTTCTAAACATAAAAAGCCTGTTTTGGTAAGCTTGAAGAATTATGCTGATTACTTAATTCCTTTTTTTTCAGTTTCCTTCCATATACTTCTTTTCTGTATCTAAGCAATATAGTCAAGCATAAACTTTCTTTAATGTTATTTGTCACTGGCTGTACTAAATGACTTGATTTCCATCATACTAAAGTTCAGGAAGAGGATATATGGTTTTCAAAATTGGTAATACCTGTTCATCATTTACCTTTCTAAATATCCCTCCATGTTCATTCTTCATGAATATTTCTGAACTTGTCTTAGTCTTTGATTAGTCCATTCGTTTCCTTAAACCTTTTTCTGAGTGTTCTGCTTGAGCAGAGGCCCCTGTTGACACATCTTTGCCTCCTCTCCTTTCCTGGCCCTGTAGGGCTCACCCCGAGTGGGCGGGCAGGACTCCAGAGGTGGCCTAGTGGCAGGTCTAGGGACCACTTCTGTAAATTCCAAAAAGGAAGAGTTTCATGTGTAAGCATGCAGGGGCATTAAGCTCTGCATGCGTTTGTACTCTGCAAATTGCAGAGGTAAATTAGCAGGCCTAGATACCAGAAAAAAGCGGGCAGTAACTTGTATTATTGCTGAGTCTTAATCTTTTCTGGCCACAATATTGGATGAATGGTTGGTGTGCTGGAAAAGCGCCTCTGGGAGAACTTAGTGTCAGTTGTCAGCCTTTGGTTTTTAGCACATTAGAGTTCAGGGTTTACTCCAATTATTAGTTCACATCTAATTCTGTAATTCCTGGCAGAAAAGCTTGTTGGGAGGTGTCATAGAGAAGTGGTGATTACATACCTTAGCTTTGCATGAATAGAGCAAAAAATGTAACTTGAGGGCTTAACAGGGAAACATTGAAAGAAAATGGAGGAGAGATGAAAAATATGGATAAACTGCAAATATTCCATGATTATTCCTTAAGTAAAATAAAATTAGTGTCTTACCTCTGACTGCATTAACAGATACCACAGACTGGGCAGCTTAAGTGACAGACATTTATTTCTCTAGTATTGGAGGCTAGAAAGTCCCAGTTCAAGGTGCTGGCCAGTTTCCTTCCAAGAGAGCTCTCTTCCTTGCCTGAAAAGAGCCTTCTCCCCGTGTCCTCCCATGACAGAGGCAGAGTGAGCGAGCTCTCTGGAATCTCTTCTGAGAAAGATACTAATCCGGTTGGATTTGTGCCCTACTCTTAGAACTTCATTTAAGTTTAATTACTGTCATAAAATCTCTGTCACATCAGGGTTTGGGATCTCAACATGAATTTGGTGGGAGAGACATACACATGTAATCCATGACAGTAACTTAAATACTGTAGCCTTGTTAGAGAACTAAGGGTGCAAGTGTAATGCTGTGTCTGCTTTTAAAGAGTATCAGATCATCTAAAACATTTAAAAATATCTTAAAATGATTAATAGATGTGGTAAAATTAAAAATTTAGGGTGGATGTTAGTTTGTCTAGGTGAAAAAGGAGTTGTTTGTGATTTTTCAAAGTACTTAGTTAATAAATTTAAAATACTAACCGAAAATTGCATTAAAAATAATTTCTGTTGAAACCATTTATAATGTGTCATATTCCTATTCAAGATCCATATCAAGTAACCTCCTCACCTTTTTTTCTGAGCTGGTTTTCTTGCATTCTAAACTCTTTGCCAGACTGATTTTTCTCATGGAAAACAAATGTATTATTATATCATCTGAGCAGTAGTGTCATGGTTCATAATTCTAGAAATCATGAACCAGATGTTACCCAAGGATAACATGGAAACTAATTTATTAAACAGTTTACAGTAACTACACCTCAAAGTGCCTAAGTGCAGAGTGGTTGAACTGACCACTGTGGTTTCCTTTCAAAATTTATTTTAAAAGTGTGTTGCTCACTCCAAATGACATTCAGGGAACACACAGAGGAAGTCAGCCCTGCCTGTCAGAATTTACTAAGAAATGAATTTTGATGGCTTAAATATAATTTTGTTTTTAAAATTGGCCTCTTGGGGCCCCCAAAACAGTACATTTCCAGTTATACTCATTTTTTTTCTTTTGCTTACTGTATCAAGTGGGTAACTATTTTTATTAATCACATTGTGGGAATTAGTGTTTATTTGTGCTCTTCAGAAGCAATAGCATATGAAGTTTGTTTTGAGAGCCATGACTTGAGGTCCTCCCTCACCTCTGCCCTGAGGCAAAGCACCCTGTTCAGAGGAAAGCTGGGGTGTCTGTGCCACTCTTGAGTGCGTGAGTCCAAGGACAGTTTCCACAGTTAGGCTGCAGAAGCCTCTGTGAGTTTGCAGGTTCCCACACTCACTTGTGACACACGGCGCGTGAGGTCACACTCCTTTCTTTGAGGTCCTTAGTCCTGTGGTTCTCCTTTTAGCTGTGGTGCGGTGCAGGGATTCTTCGTGACATCAAGTCTGTTGGGTGCTGCACCCTGTAGAACCTTGACTAAGAATTCTGTTCTTTTCTACATATCACTTAGGTTGAATTTTTAACTAGATCAGCTTGTATATGTTATAACTTTACATAAAAATTTTAAAATATACTTTATAGGAAGTATTAGTTCACTTCTTAGGAATGTAAAATGTGTATGCTCTCTTCCCACAGCCGGACCATATAGTGGTTTAGGCGAAATAATCCATCGGGAGAGCGTTCCAATGCACACATTTGCCAAGTATCTCTTCACTTCTCTCCTACCTCATGATGCTGAATTGGCATACAGAATTGCACTGAGAGCAATGCGGTACGTATTCCCAGCCCAGCTGGGCAGAAGCGAGCCAAAGTTCCCACTGGGCAAAGGCTGCTAACTGACTTCACATCCATTCATGTTTCTTGTAGGCAGCAGAAAAGCTAAACATATTTATTTATGCTTCTTGGATTGTTGTGGAGGTGATTTGTTGTTTTCATTTTGTTTTAAAATGAGTGAAGAATTTATACTTAACTGCTATCACACTTACACATGTCCTGGCTTTTCCCCAATTCTTTTGACACTAGAATTTGAGAATGGAGTGCCATTGCAGGCCATTGTAGCCATAAGACAACTACAGTTGAAGCCTTCCTGAATGATCATTTTGAACGAATTCAGTTTTTGAAACCATGGTAAATAACAAATATTCTTGACCAAATATAATAATCAAGGGAGGCCTTCAATACCTGTTGTGCTTCCGTGTTCCACCAGGCGTGCAGCAAGGCTGCTTTTCAGCTGGGCACCATTTGTGACCAGCTGGAGGCTGGTGCTGGGAGGAGCCACATGTGCTCCCAGCGCCTCTTTTCCATAATTACTATTAGAATATATCGTTCTCTGCTGTTTACCTTGTTCACACGTATTTTTTAAAGTTAGCTCATCAAATAATTGTTTTTATCATGAATTTGTTCAAGGTGGACATTTCCTAACTGAGTTTAAGACTATATTTTTAAATCTTATATATAACCTTCTAAATTGTAAGGGCCAACAGAGAACATATATCGTCCTTAAAACATCGTCTTTTTCTCCTTTTCCTTTTTAAAAAATTAATAAAACCCTCCTATGTTTCTAATGGAAAGCACGTTTTAGACATCATTATAGTTAACTATGTAAGAACAAATCCTATATAGATCCAGAAGCTTGAGTATCTCGAAGAACAGCGTGACCCCATGAGAAGATTTTCATCAAAGATTCTGTATCTGTAATCAGTGTAAGATTCAAAAACAAATCCTTGCCTCTAAATTGCCAGTGTTCCCAGAGTTGCGCTAGTGTTGCATGCACCGATCTGCCTAGCCTATATCTAACGTTTGCAGTGATAGGGTAACGTGCGTCTGTACACTTGTGTCAGTGTGTTTTAAGGCTGACGTCTTTTAATTTGGCGTACTTCTTGGCAACATGAAATCTCAGTAAATTACTAGAGAAACTTTGTAAGTACTCCTGTCTGTATTTAAAATACCAAATATTAACATTTTATAAAAATACCAGTTCCACCAAATCGCTTGAGCCTACTTGGTTTGTATTTTAGAGCACATTTTTGTAATAAATAGATCCTATTCCCATTTTTGGAAGCTGAGATAGAAGTTGTCTTGTGGAGACAGATGCTGTGTACTGATTCTAACCCTAAAAACTCTACTTTTGTTTTAAAGGGACAGATATTAATGTTATGACATCACCAGATACTCTTGGTACCACCACTGCTAGAGTAGAACGATGAACTAGCGTGAGGCTTCAGTGAGGCTCTGGCTTCCCTAACGGTGTCTGCCAGGCAGCAAGCCTTGCTTTTCTGATGAACGCTCAGCATTAACTGATGTTCTCCTGTGGTTGCTGCACAGGCATTTTCTTCATGGGGAGAAACAGCAGGGTACAGGGGAACGGTTTTCTACCTTTTTCTTCCACCTGCCATGACTACCCCAGCCACAGGCCTGCATGGAGGAAGTAACAGAGCCCACCTGAGCTTCTCAAGGCAGCCGGGAAGCAGGTGGGGCGGCTGCAGAAGGGCGTCACCTGCACTCACCTTCTCATCTTCCCAGGATGGTGACCGGTTTCTCTCTAGTGGCTCTGGCAAGATCTGCCACAACACTTTTGAGTTTTTAATAAGCTAAGCAGCAGCCTTGTAAAAAGTGTTATTATTCAATTGCCTACCTTGCCACCCTTTCCAGTGCTAACATCTCTTTGTCCATAGGTGAAAGTGAAATAGTAACTACTCTTAGCTGAGGCCTGGAGGCCAGCATCTCTCTCTCCAAGACCCTGCTAACTCTTGGTCTCTGGCTTAGGCCATAGCCCCTGACAGTGATTCACTTCGATAAAGGCCAGTGTTTTGATTATTGTAAAGGAATAATTTCACTTGCAACTACTTTACTGATCTCATTGGTGCTTAACATTTAGAAGAGATAACTAGGCATGTCCTTTGTTTTTGAAAATTGTTAATTTTGTCAGCTTATTAAGGTAGCCTGAAATCAGAAATCACTGAATTTATGCAGAACTATCAAGGAACAGATGCTTAGTGAAGTTATGGTCATTTTCTCTGGGTTACCGGTAGAACATGTTGCTACTTCAAGTTCTTGCAGTCATAGGAACTAACAGCAGAAGTTAGAAACTTGTGAGGAAGCAGAGGTCATTTTTTAAACTTCTCCTTTTTAGGTTAAGCTTATTTACCTGGGCTAATTACTGATCATTGACTGTGCTGTCTCAGTCTTAAATACCCATTTTGCTATTAGTTTTTGTTGATGTTTAATTGTTAATGAGTGATAAGATTCAGCAGTGGCAGGCACACCTCAGGACTTGGGTTTCAAAGTTCTTCAGTGTTAAGTATCTTAATTTACCAGAGTCCTGCAGTTTGCTGAATGATGTTAAATAAAGGAAATCTCTTAGGTTGCAGTGATGAACATTAACAAGGTGACTTCGGGCTCCAGACAGCAGAGGGTACTGTACCAGCTCCTCCTGAACCAGAGTCCTGAACAGTGGTCTTCAGCATCTACCCACTGCTCTGGTTTCTGCCAGCCATTCCTGAGGCCAAGTTCATGTAAAAGTGGTAACTAAAGGCCCCCTTGCTTGTCTTCTTATTATAGGTTACTAGTATTGGAATCTACTGCTCCAACGGGAGACCTCACCCGCCCACACCACATTGCATCAGTTGTTCCCAACCGATACCCTCGTTGGTTCACTTTAAGCCACATTGAATCCCAGCAGTGTGAGCTGGCATCCACCATGCTAACTGCAGCCAAAGGTACTACAGTGTCCAGGGCCCTCATATTTGTATGTTTATTTGTTTTTTTCAAAGACTCTTTTTTAAAAACCCAATTCTCAATAGTAGTATTAATGTCAAATGAATTGTAAAGGGTCCTTTTCTCATACCTTAGCTTCACGAGGTAGAACAGGTGCTACTCACCTGCACCTGGCAGTTTCCTTATTTACTGGTATCATCAGACTTCCTGCTGGCAGCCTTAGCTTTGTTGCCATGCCAAAGAAGGTAAATGTTTGAGATTTTAAAAACAGATTAAAATTTTTGGTTACCTTTTTTTTTTTTTTTTTTTTGTCCTTGAGATATTCATTAAGAAGACCTAAGCAGAAGCTAGTAGAGCTTGTGGATTCTGGTTGTGTGTGTTCTTTATTCATGGAGAGTGTAGCTTGGTAGACCTTTCTGGGAAGCTGAAAGACATAGACATTGCAGTAACTGTGGACACTTAGTTGTAACATCTGGGCCATCTGTGGAAATGTCAAGTAAACTGTGCTTTATGTTTTGTTTTTCTCCTTGTTTTCCTCCCACTTTGTCTGTCTGTGTGTGTGGGGGGGTGGATTATATGGATTTTTTGCTTACTTTGCTTTGCTTATGTTTGATTCGGTTTGCTTTGGTTTTCCCCTTGTTCATCGCAGGCGATGTTCGGAGGCTGGAAACAGTATTAGAATCTATCCAGAAAAACATTCATTCCTCATCACACATTTTCAAGCTTGCCCAAGATGCATTTAAAATTGCAACTCTCATGGACAGTTTGCCGGACATCACTCTTCTGAAAGTATCTCTGGAGCTGGGCCTGCAGGTACATGGCTATTGTCTCTCTTGCGCTACTAACGACTGCTGATTAAAGACACTTTGTCTGTGTTTGTTTGAGTTTTTAGTGCAGGTAAATGACTCTTCAGAACACAAACCTGTTAGACTTCAGGAGAGCATTGCATTTGTATTTCAAAGTTGTGGGCAGTACAGGGACTATACATTTAGAAGCCTTGTGTTTCTCAACTTAAAAAATCTAAATTATAACCTTAATATTGTTTCTCTTTTGAGTGAATGAAGAATAATTATTGCTGGCAAGAGCCTGGAGTAAAGCTAGAATGTGTAATATTCAGTTCTGAGGAAAGTATGGATTTTTAATGATGTTTGTATTTGGCAATTCTAGCTCCCTTTTAGTAACCCTGAGAAAATCAGGTAAAGAAAGGGGTGATTGGGCCAGCGTCCAATTTCAGGTTTCAGCACAACAGAAAACCAAGAACATTTTCAGTTGGTCATACAGATAGATGTTTGCTTCTTTATAGTTTTGGAACAGATTATGGTTCCAGAAACTGAAAAGTTCGTTTCTACTTTTCTCATGGAATCTCTATTAACATTTTGAATTTTTCTCATGTGAAAACCAGTGAGAGTATTTGTTACACCCAAATTACCTAAAATACGGGAAATAGGATGCCATGATTATATAACTAATTTAGTTTTCTAGTTATAGATTCCTTGTAGTGATTATATTAATAAAATTTAAATTAGATCTTTGGAAAATATACTGAGCCCTGTACCATGAAGTTCTGTGTGAGTAGAGGGTATAGGAGATTACTATTATTAAGCTATAAAATGACAGTTTAGAAATTTCTTTCTAAAAATAAATTCTTGTTATTTGGCTTATTTTTGTTATCATTTGCCTTATCTTAAAAACATGATGCAGAGAGAAAAATTAACGTTACCAGTTCTGGGCAAATGGCTGTCTAGTGAGCGTTTACTCCCAGCGTCTGTCTTTCCAGGACCTAACAAGGAATCCCACAGGGCTTTCTGAGACTTTCAGAATGTTATGTCACTAGGTGTTTTGAATCATAAAAAGTGAGCAGAATAGGAAGAAGGTAGGTAAGTTCATCTTAGGACTTTTTATTAGAAAGTGAAAAATAAAAATCAAATTACTGAGTTTGCCCAAGATGATTTCTTTCACAGAAAGAAGTACCAGAAAGTAGCAGCCAGAGACTGAAAAAGTAACTGAAATTGTTTTTAAAATACTTATTATCATGGAAAGTTCTTTGTTTAAATGAATTCACAAGAAACGTCATGAATTGAACCATGGAATATTAAAGCTGGGTAGAAGAAGAGGGCCTAGGCTGTGTTGTATCTTAAGCCTCTGGTTAGTTCTCTGGTTTTCCACATGAGAAAAGATTAAGTGACTTGCTCAGGATGCCCAGTGAGCTCAAAATTAGTAAATCACAGATTGCCTCCTCCCAGGAAGCAGCCAAGTCAGGGTGTGGCCAAGGGCAGTCCCAGGTGTTTGTGCGTATCTTTGCTGTAAATAAAGTACTTTTCATTCCCTTGGTAGTAGAGAATCTGCCTAGTGCTTTATTCCTTGGAATTCAATGTTTTCTTCTTCCATTGACTTAGGATAATCTTCCGTATTGTTTTTCTGCCTTGATAGGTTATGCGAATGACACTGTCAACTTTAAATTGGCGACGCCGGGAAATGGTGAGGTGGTTGGTGACGTGCGCTACTGAAGTGGGTAGGTGAACTCTCCAGGAGTTTTCCCTGGCGCCTCGTGATAGGATTTACCCTGTCATTCACAAGTCTGAAAACATTGCTGTCTGTTATCTTGACTGCTCCAAGACCCTTGCCTCTTCTAATCCCTACAGGGCCTCCTACCCTCCCACCCCCATAACCCAGCCTTCATCTGCACACTTGTGTGGTTCATCTTCTAAACCAGTGTATTTGGGGACCCCCAGCTTCTTATTTAAAATGGAATAAATCTGTGACTAAATTCTTTTTATTCAGCTCATGTAAAGTTACTTACGAAGTTTTTCCTGAGTATCCAGCAAAGAAATGACAACCTCTGGGTGTAGTTTGGTTGACTTTCAAATGTGTGAGAGATGGTATCTGGTCAGAAGATGATCCCAGCTGTTTATAAACTTCAATTTGTGAGGCCCATCCACCTCCTCTTTCCCCTCTGCTACACTAGATCAGTACCAAAAAAAATGCATATTCCTAGAAAGAAGACAAGGCAAACAAAATGGTGGCTTATTTAAGATAAATATTGATTAAGCTTTCATTTCTTTGTTCTCTTTTCTTTTTTTTCTTTTCTGTTCTGTTCTTTTCCTCCCCTTCCCTTCCTCTCTCTTTTTTTCTTTCTTCCTATTTGCATTGAAAATGTATAGATATATACCTCTTGCTAAGAAGACACTGCCTTCCCAGTGTTTAGATGCTCACACAGTAGATCTTGTAAAATCATTCTTATTTTTCTTTTATTAATGTGTAACAATTTGTTATTTTGGGGAATGGGCACTTAGTCTCAATATTGAAATTATGTTTTAGTCATGTTACTGAAGCACAATCAAAGATAATATGAGTCAAAAACTACTATACAGTTCTCTCTGTGACTTACTACCTTCTCTTCAAATCATGTACTTTCCGGATTTTCCTAGATATGGGGAATATGGGGTTTGTGTAACTAAGATGGTTAAAGACCTTTATAGCCATTGCCAACAACTGAGTCATCTGTAGATCCACTTCTATTCTATTCTTTTTCTCTTGATTGCAAGTAACATTTTCTTGCACCTTCACGTGTCTTAAAATTTTGTATTGCCCATTCTTTAAACTTGCACACAACAACAACACGTAGACTCCCTGTTTGGGTGAATGTTGTACTTCTGCCTCAATTCTCTAGTGGGTAATTCACAGGAGGCCCCAGTGAACTAGCACTCATTAGCAAAAAGCCATTGTCTGAAATGGCAAGCAGCACAGTACAAATACCAGCTACCAAGAGGATTGCTTCTTTATTATAGGAAGTTCATGTTCCTTTCAGGCATTTCACTGAATAACAATCCATAATAACCTTATTCTAAAAGGTTGTTCCCAGGCACCTTACCTTACAAGATTTTCTGGCTAGCTCATGTCCTGTGGTGGTTAACAATGTAAGCATTGATTATAAATGTGGCAGTGAGACCTCGCGCCAGCCTCCTTGTCAGTAACAGGGCTTGTTTGTGTTCCCTGCAGGTGTTTATGCCCTAGACAGCATCATGCAGAGCTGGTTCACTCTCTTTACTCCCACCGAAGCCACAAGTATTGTTGCAACCACCGTGATGTCCAACAGCACGATTGTCCGCCTCCACCTGGACTGCCACCAGCAGGAGAAGTTGGCCAGCAGCGCCCGGACACTCGCTCTGCAGTGCGCCATGAAGGACCCGCAGAACTGTGCCCTCTCTGCGCTAACCCTCTGTGAGAAGGACCACATAGCTTTCGAGACGGCATACCAAATTGTCCTGGATGCTGCGACCACCGGCATGAGCTACACACAGCTCTTCACCATCGCACGGTACATGGAGCACCGCGGGTACCCGATGAGGGCCTACAAGCTGGCCACCCTGGCCATGACCCATCTCAACCTGAGCTACAATCAGGACACGCACCCTGCCATTAATGATGTTTTGTGGGCCTGTGCACTTAGCCACTCCCTTGGTAAAAATGAGCTGGCAGCTATTATACCTCTGGTGGTCAAGAGTGTCAAGTGTGCAACGGTACTGTCAGACATTTTGCGCAGATGCACTCTGACCACTCCGGGCATGGTGGGACTTCACGGCAGGAGGAACTCGGGCAAGCTCATGTCACTGGACAAAGCCCCCTTGAGGCAACTCTTGGATGCCACCATCGGGGCCTACATCAACACAACGCACTCACGACTCACACACATCAGTCCTCGGCACTATAGCGAGTTTATAGAGTTCCTCAGCAAGGCCCGAGAGACCTTCCTCATGGCGCATGATGGACACATTCAGTTTACACAGTTCATTGACAACCTGAAACAAATCTACAAAGGCAAAAAGAAACTGATGATGTTGGTCCGGGAGAGATTTGGTTGATAGAACTTGTATGAATGGGGTGAGGGGGTGGGGATGGGAGGGATGGTTTGTTTTTACTTGAGCCTGCCTTTGTACCCTTTTTAACTTAAAGAACAGAGCCACACCGGTATTATATGTGTATAGTTCTATTGCGTTTGCCGACTAAATTGTCATGTTGTGAAAGTTTGTGTGTTTTTAAGTTTTTCCCTTTTTCTTTCTTTGCTTTTATTTTTTAATTCTTTTTTTTAATTGGTTTTGTATGAGAGAGAGGTTAAAAAGGTTTGGTTTACACTGAGTATATGTTGTCAAGTGGCAAAAGTCCACATAGCTCTCCTGTTTTCTGTATACGTTCACAGCCTCAAAAAAAAAATAATTGAAATGGCTTTAAAAACCAAACAAAACACCTCCATCCTGTGATAAGTACCTCGAATGGATTCAGCTTTACTCCTTTGTAACTCATCTTTACATTTTCAGCATATTTAAACAAACCAACACCATGAAATACTAGTAGTGAAAAGGCTGACCCACGTGGCTTTGCAGTGCTGTTCGTCCAGAAGCATGGCACACGACGCTTGTGCATGTGGAAACTTAGCGACTGTCAACATACATTCTCAGGGATTTATCCAAAAAAATTAAAAAAAAGAATGAGAGCATTTATTGTACTGTATATATATTATAGTATATGTCTGAATATTGAAAATATAACATTAACTAATTTATAAAAATATTCTATGTAATGCAAAATACTTGAAGCTGCAGTAGCTTGGTTTTAAACAAAAACAAAAAAAAAAAAAACTGAGAGAAAACCTACCAGAAGGACTAAAAGTGCGCCTTGCTTCAGGGTTGGCTCAGGTGGTGAACTTCATGCTGGGCATCTGTGCAGAGCCACCTTTTGGATCGCATGGTTGGACCGAGATCTATTGGGAGAAATTATATATGTATATATATTTATACAATTTACGTATACATATATATATGTATACACGCAGACACACCACCAACAACAACCACTACACCACACATGCTTGTAACAGGCACTCGAGTAAAGAAGGACAACAAAACACACAGCCAGAGCAGCCAGCCTTAGCATTAAGAATATTCAGTATGCCGGAACTGGGGTTCGTGCCTCCTAGCCTAGGAAACTTAAAAAAAATATCCTTTTGACACAAAACATAAAATGTTTTCCAAATCAATTGACATATGATACATTACGCCTTTGCAGTGAGCTAATAATAAGCTAACCTTTGTGCACAAATAACATTATATATATTATATATCTATTCTGCATAGGTATTTTGACTTTGTGCAGGACAGAAAGTTGTGTAGGTATGACTGTTCTACTTTTCAGTTTTCTTTCTTTTTTTTAAGATATATTTTATTTTCTCTAGAATTACTCAAACAAAAGCAGCCTTCTATCTTGCCTTGTCTTAATGCTTTAAAATAACCAAACTGGAGATCTAACTACCAAACTGTTCATTATATTATTAAAATACCAACTTTGGTTACAGTATAGTGTCTTTTCTTTAGCTGATGGTTCTGTAACCTTGTGCTTTTTAAAGCAATGTTTATGTTTTGGTGCAAAAGTTGTCCAGTGTCTCTTGTTCCCTTCATTAGAGAACATGCTAGAGGTATGTTTGTAGGTATTTTTGTTTAGAACTATTTCATGCGCTCCATTTTATTTATTATAATAGGTAAAAAGAAAAAAAAAGGTTGTACTTCATCACCCATGTAAACATGCTCATGAAGTTGAAAGTAATTAAGATTTGATACACTGATATCAATTTATTTATGTAACTAAATCACTGTTTTATAAACTTGTTAATGATCAACAATTTTTGTTTTGATTAAAATTAGTTTTTTGAAAGTTGATTCTGCGTCCTTTATGGTATATCTCTTACTACACCCGAATTTG
>RJWM01021338.1:0-35558 GCA_004363535.1 Dasyprocta punctata | reverse complement strand
TCTCTTCCTGTTCCCATACTTGGAAAATTTTCTGTAATTATTTCTGTAAATATGCTTTTAATTTGATTTGTATTGACCCCTGCCTTTTCACTCACACCTTTTATTCGTAAATTATATTTCCTTGGGTTGTCTTGCAGCCGTTGCACTGCCACTTCCAGATTTCTTATTATTTTTAATAAGTCTTGTCTCTCTCTCTCTCCCACGCTGCGATTTTCTCTTCCAGATATGAAAGACTATCTTTAGTCTCTTTCAGGTGGTTCTGCCAACTTTTATTGAAGTCTTTGAATTCCTGGTATTCTCTCTGAATCTGATTGATGCATTCTAAGTTTTTATTTTTCTCATTCTCAATTTCCTTTGATTTTCCGTCCTCCACCTTTCCGGCTATGTCTCCTTTAGAGGCGCTAAGGGATTGCCATATTATTAATTTCATTTCAATTCTCAGTTGGGCTAACAGTGCCGCTTTAATTTCTTTCATAGCTTCATGGAGTTGTCTCCCCACTTTGGTTGTCATCTCCTCTGAGGGTTTAATTTTTGGACTCCCAACCTTGTCTGCCTTTACGTCAATTGGGTTTGTGCTGCTTGTATCGGAGTCCGGAGAGCACCCTCTACCTTTCCTTCTTGGCATTTTCCTGGGCTCTGCTGTGTTTCCCCAGGCCACCTCGGCTCCGCCAATGTCTGGTGAAGTGCGCGTGGATAGGGCCGTCCGCCTAAATTCCTCTATCACCCCCCGGGCACCCGTGCAGATTCTGCCAGGACCCTCCAGGGCCTGGTGTGGGCAAGGAACCGTGCCTAATTAGGTGCAGTTCCAGTCTCAAAATGGAAGCCTGTTCCTCGATCTCCCTGGGGAGTGGGGGGTGGGGGGCTGGGGCCCGCCGAGTTTACTCACTCACCAGCTCGCGACCACCTCTTTCCACGATCAATAGCCATCTCCGCCTTAGCCACAGAAGTTCAATCGCGTATCTCAAGCACTTTAATTGCACCTTCCCAGTTTGAGTCCGCGTTGATTGGATTGAGCTCCGGTCAGAGGCGCCACCACCTTTGTTTGTTTACTTCTTCTTTTTTTTTTTTTTACTCTTTCCGTGGGCTACAGTTCTCATCCTAGACTCCTCTTGGGTCCTGAGGATCCATCTCCCTCCCCTTTCCTTCTTTCTGTTATTGTATTATTTTGTATTCCAGCATTTGGGAGGTATATTCCAGGGAGCCTCCCTATGGCAGAGTCATCAGGTCGGCCATTTTGCAGGAAGTCTCCCATTTACTTAAGCCAGTACCCAAGATGCTCTGCAACAATTCCCTCTTCCTCAGATTTACAGCTTTGTGTTGTTCCCCCCGATCTATGGCAGAAATGGCAGGACATTGTCTCCAAGATTAAGTTATAAAAGAGTAACTCTTCCATCTCTTCTAAAATGTACTTCCTCTCCCTCTCCCTCCCTCTCTCTCTCTCTCTCTCTCTCTCTCTCTCTCTCTCTGTCTGCCTTTCCCTTCTTTCTCGCACTCCTCCCTTTCTACTATAGTTATCCCTAGGAGAAGCTAGGTATCACGTCACCAGAAGGCTCAAACACTGTATTGTCCTATGTAGAAAACTATATGATAAGAAACCAAAATACCTACGCAATCGCAAGCAATGAACAGAACTGTTCACTTTGCTTTTCTAACTCAATTTGTAGTGTGACTTGAGATTCAGAGATAAACAAATAAAAATACAATAGAACCAAAAGAAGCATTCAGATCCTGCTAGACCATCCAAACCATCTAATCTGTAATGTTAATTTAACAGTGTCCTTTTCATGAAGTTGTTTTTCCCTAGAAATGTTGAGATTGTTAATTTTATATTTGCAAATCATAAAACAGAGATAAATTTCAAAGGAGAAGAGGATGTAAAGGGGCAGAAAAAACAATTATCTTGAACAGAAACCTTTTAAAGAAACAGATCAAGACTGAAAATGTTCACAACAGCCTACTCCCCGGCAGCGACAGATGTTCTGTTCTTAGGTGATCTCAGTCACTTAATGAGCCCTGGCTCACCCCCTGCCTGGACCACTCCTGCTGCTACCAGTGAACAAGCCATCTCTCCCAGGGACACAGTTGTGGTAGTCTTGGTCTCTGCTGAGTCACATCTTCTCTTTCCTCATTGATCACATTTATCTATTGTCGTCTAAAGACCCCAAAATCCAGTGGCATAAAAAAACCACCATTCATTATTTTCCAAGAACTTTTTGATTGATTGCATTTTGGTGAGCAGTATGTCATGAAGCACTGATTTGGCTCTGTTCTGCGGAATCATGTTGTGAAGTCCAAGAAGTCTTCTCTCCCATATCTGGCACCTCAGTACTCCTTCAATTGGCCCCTGGGTCTCCTCAAATCGGAGTGGCCTCTGAGAAGTCAGAACTTTTGTTTGGCAGAGTATGTCAAGAGAAGACTTAGAAGATTCCTTGCTTCACTTCATTCTACTTGTCAAAGTAAGTCCAAAGAGGGGTGGGTGAGAGAGACGTTCACAGCCCAAGGGAAGGAGCGATGGGTGTCCCTTCTGGTAACTCTAATACATGGTGACTCTACCTGACTCATGCTGACTTGTCATCCAGGCTTTTCAACTTCTCTAAGTGTGTTTCTCAGTTTCGAATTGTCTCCAATTAGTAACCTGATAATCTTTTATTCCAATTCTTCAAGGCAATAATAAATTGATTATTGCCTTTAAGCTTAGGTGGGATAATTTAAAAATGAGTATCTCACACCATTGATTAGTTTATACAGATTACTTGTGCCTGAATTTGATGCTTTTTCCAACTAATCCTCTCTAGCCCCAGGGCGGAAGAGGTGTCGGGATGAACTATAGGCACGAGTCACCCCACAGGAGCATCTTCGTAGGAATTCAGCGGCCAAGGCACAGAGCATGACCAGCTCGCTCAACAAGCTCTTGCCCAAGGAATCAAACCAAAGCATGGATCACAGAGTAACTGAACTCTAATTTTCTCTCCTTAAAAGTGTCCCTTGCTAATCTAAGGCCCCGCTATGCGTGAGATGTGATAAAAGCAATGCACCATGAAAAACAAGCAGGACTGGATTTAATCATTTATCAGACTCCAGGATACTGGGATATTATTCTTCATTTCTCACATTTGCAACAATGGCCTTTTTGGAGAATACAGTTCTCTTTGACTCTAAATTTTTATAATGTGACAATTCTCCATTGTTATATGCAACCCAAGTTTTCCCTCACAAATATGTTTGAGTCTTTTACAGTTTAATTGCTTATAGTTTATCTTTTTCTTTTTTTCTTATTTTTTTGTTTTGGCCTTCTTTTTCTTCTTCTTTTCTTCTTCTTTTTTTTTATTTGGTTTGTTTTTGATGGAAAACTTAATAATATATTTTTCTAGCAAACCCTGATGTAACTTTCTCTAATGTGTATTAAAAAGATTTTGTTGCCCAGTATCCATAAAGAATAATACATTGAAATGAAAGTCAATAGTTTGTAGCAGTCCCCCACCTTCTCCCACCCAGGGTTTAATTCATGAAAAGCATCTTTTTAATGGAGGAGACAAAGATGGTTTGAGGATGAATCAAAGGCGCAGGCAACCTAGTGTGTGTGCAGTTCACGGCAGGACTCGTAATCCTGATGGCACCACTGACTGGACAGATGTGGAGCTCAGACAGTAGCCCCAGGGATGGCAAGTGGTTCTGAATAGGGGGAGACTTCGCTGACCGGCCGCCTGCTGCTCCCCTCCTCCGGCTGTGCAGCCTGTGCCTAATGGGCTGTGGACAGCTACCAATCAGTGGCCCAGGGTTTGAAAGTTCTGGTTTTACCAGAAGCATAGTACCTAAGATGATGCTTTGTACCCAAGGCTTGAAATTCTTAACACAGTCGATTTCTATTGGAAGAATATCAATGTTTTACTTTTTCTTACCTTTCTACTCCCAAACCCCTAAAAATAATTTGTATATATTTCTGGTATGCTCCAGGGAAATTATGTTAAAATAGCCACTGTTATTATGGATTGGTCAATATTGATTTCTTCTGATAATTATGTCTATATTTTCTTTAGATGTATGAGTAGTGAAAAACAAATTGATACGTCCACTTTGGAAATCAGCTTGACATAAAATCTCTGGGCTTGCCTGTCATATAACAGCCATTTCACATTTTGAAAAGAGACACTTACTCTTGTGCAATGGAGACAGGCAAGAAAGTGTGAAACAGTGTAGTAAGTGTAGCCGCAAGCTGAAGATAATACTAATGTCCAGCAATAGTTCAATGAGTAATTGAATTGTGGTATATTCATCCACTGAGTAGAGTATCATAGATCAATGAAAAATAACATCTATAGCTACAATAATAGCACAAATAAATATCATAGGCAAAACTATAGCAAAGAATGAAAGTATAAAAGAACACTGGTTTCCATCTAAAGTGTCTCCTGAAAGTCTCATGTGTTTGAGACTTGGCCCCCAATTCTTCCATCTTAGAGGCAGAGCTTGTGGACTGTGATTTGATCATGAGGGCTTTAACTTCATTAGGTGATTAACCCACTGAAGGATTCAGTTTGATGGGATTATTGGGAAACAATGGAGACAGGGGATGGGGCCCAGTGGGAGGAGGTAGGTCACTGGAGGTAGGTCACAGTTCATCAAAAGGTACATCTTGTCCCTACCCCTTCTGGTCTGGATCTCTGCCTCTGTTTCCTGGCTGCCATGAGATAAGCAGCTGTTTTCTGCCCTGCCCCTGTACTGTGATGTTTCTGGCTTATTTGAGACCTAAAATCAATGAACCCAGCTGATCATGGATTAAAGTTTCCGTAATTATCAGTCAAAATGAACTTGTCCCACTTCGAGTTGATTTTCTTGGGTATTTTGCCTCATATAACAAATACAAGATGTATCACCTGCACAGAGATCAAAACCAAACTAGCATAGCATCAGAGTTCTGGAAAATGATTGCTTCAGTGAGGAGGATGGCAGACGTGTTGGAGACATTTCAGGGACATGAGGCGATGTGAGTGACAGTGTGATTTTATCAAGCTGGTGATGAGTGACAAGGTTTATCTTTCTGTTAATTTTATCGAATGAAAGGAACATTTATGTTTCGCACTTTTGTCTGTATACCTGATACATCCATTTAAGAGAATATTAAAAACACCCTGCTGCTTCTCTGAATATAGGAGCACGGAGTGTCTGAGTTTGTCTTCTGTTGCTATTATTTGTCAGGCTGGGTTCTTTATCAATAAAAAGGTTTACTTGGCCCAGGACTCCAGTAGCAGAAAGAGCAAAGCGACCCGGTGCTGGGATCCTGGCAAGGGTCCTGCTGGCCACACCACAGCACGAGGAGAAAGGAAGAGAGCTGCACACAGAGGAACCGAGTCTGGGAGGCGGGCTAAGATTCTAACCACCCACTGTGAGGAGAACTAACGCACCCCTGTGAGGCCCAACCCACTCTACGACAGCAGCATCAGGCCTCCCTCAGACGGAGGCCCGTCACCTTCCACTAGGCCTCAGCTCTGAAAGGTGCCACCTGAGCACTGGCACATGGGGACCAGGTTTCCAACATGCGAACATATGGGGAAACCACACCCAAGCCACAGCAAAGGGCGTGCTGGACACAGCGAGAAATGTAATCTCGGGGCAGATGCCAGGAACATTGAAGACATCGCCATTAGCACATGGCGGGGGGGGGGGTACGGTGGGACCATTCAGGTCTCAGCATGTGATTTATGTTTCTCTAGGCATATTCTTCCCTGGGATGAGGAACAACAATGAAAACATAAAAATACTGCTTTGTTTTCTTTAAGAACAGAGATTTTAATATATTGGAAGCTCAAATGAAGTCAAGTTCACCACATAATGGACAGTAGTGTTCTTCCAAATTTTTCAAACACTGTAAGTACTCTATACATGTGCCTTCTATATATATTGACTTCGTGACTCATGAATTCTATTCATAGGATTTCTAATACACAATACAAAGTATACATTATTTAAGAAATAGAAAAGTATAAAGTTACATATGAAATGAAATTACACCATTTTCTTCAAGCACCTTAGATTACCCAGAATATGATTCTGAAGAGTGAATTGTGACATCAGAAGGAAAAAAGCATTGCTATATTATTAGGGAGCCATTGGAAGATCTGATCACAATCTATCCTCAAAAATAGGCTTTAGAGTGATCTGATACTGGCAGCTGTAGAAGATGATATGAATCTTTGACACGCACCCATTTCCATTCTGCGCTTTGGTGGAGAGTTCATGGAGAAATAAGAACTTACAATTGAGCCCTGAAAGCATCATTAAATTGTTAAATGAACAGCATGAATTATGAACATTTCATAAATAATTTGGACTAAGAATGTGAGTTCGGGTGACAATTATATTCCTTAATTTGGATGCAGTTTAAAAAGAGTTTAAGTCTCTGTTGATCCACTGAGAGGAATATTTATGTTTTGTGTGTGTTTATATTTCCTACATTAAAATGGAAATTTGAGATTGAAGAGATTTACAACTTCTCAAATCACAACATGTATAGAACAAGAGTTAAAAACATTTTTAAAATATAGACAAAACAAAAAACAAAAGGTCCTCTCATGTATGTCTTCTTAGAAAGGTCAGTAAGGCGAGGAAATTATCTAGGTAACTGAAGAGTTAGAAGTAGAATAAATAAGGGAACTCTCCCAAGTTCGGGTTGCTGTTTATCTAAAACAAACAGACAGTGTACCTCATGCTACTTGCTATATAAATGACTTTTTTCCAGAACGTGTAAGAATCCCAGTGTATCCTCTGAATCGGTTACCATCTCATATCAGCAGAGGCTGAATTATGCATGAAGGTGATAGTAACTGAAATGAAGACACAGCTTGCTCAAAGATGGGTCCTAGGAAGTTGCAGGCAGATAATAAATCCACTCTTCCTTAAATGATGACAAAAATAAGCTCAATTGCCCTTGAGTTATTAAGTAGTAGTATACAAGTTAAAAAGTTTTTTTTAAGTACTGGTTTCAGTTCCAGTGTGCAAGGAGCTTAGAGGTCAGTACTATCCTTACAACAAGAGAAATAAACTGAATAAACTGAAAATCAATGACTTTTCTGGGGCTCACTGAAACATGTGTATCTTAGTGCAAATGGCCACACTGCAATCTGGAGAGGCAGTGTCTTAGTTAGTTTTCTCTTGTTACTGAGACAAAATACTCAACCACAAAATTTAAAGGGGCAGCCAGGCGTGGTGGTGCACGCCTTTAATCCCAGAACTCAGGAGGCTGAGGTAGGAGGAGCATTGTGCATTCGAGGTGGCTTGGGTTACAGTGTGAGCAAGGACGGCCTGAACTACATAGTGAGACCCTGCTTGGAAAAAAATAGGGCCAGCAATTTGGCTCAGTGGCTTAAGCGCCTGTCTGGCAGGTGCAAGGTTATCAATTCAATCCCCGGTGCCACAAAAAAAAAAAAAAAAAAAAAGAAAAAAAAAGTTAAAGGGAGAAAGGTTTATTTAGCTCACAGTTTGTAGGTTTCAGTCCATAATCATCAAGGTGGCAGGCCAAACAAGGGCTGCAGAGGAGAAACAGTTCATGGCACTCGGAAGACAGCACAGGAAGCAAGAGTCGACCACAGCTTGCTGGCTCTAATGTGTTATCCAGGATACTTACGGCAGGCAGCACTCACACCCTTAATCTCAGTGTCTTTGATCCTAGCTTTGAACCATGAATTGATCCCAGCATCACACATTTAAGATCCAGCCACCTCTAAAATAAGCCCCACCCACGACCACAAGAGGCTTTGGGGGGACATCTAAACACAAGCCATAATATTCTATCCCTGGCCCCCAAAGACTCGTGCACATTCCTTTGTGCAGAAGGCGTTTAGTCCATCTCTGAGAGTTGTTAAATTCCTAATAATTTCAGTATTGATAAAAAGTTCAAGTTCCAATTCTCCTCTGAGATTTAAGGCAAACTCTTAGCTGCGAGCCCCTGTACAAGTGAAAAGAAAGTTAAGTATTTCCAACATTCAATGACGTGGGATAGAAAGCAGGTGACTGCAGAGTCCCAACTGAGGCTGCTAATCTGGGACAGAAGCTGCCGGAGATGGAAGCTGGAAGGAGCACTTGAATGGTAATTGGTAAATTACTGGGGGCAGAGTGGTAAAAGAGAAAACAGCTGCTTCTTTTTACTTATACAGCACTACTGATAGGACACGAGTGGGAATTTCTCATTATGTAACTTTCCAAATTTCTGGGCACAGATGGGGCATTCTACAATCTAATTTAATTACAGGACTGACCACCAGATTTCCAGAGACCCCCACAGGAGCAGGGGTTCCCATGTTCCCATTTCAGTTTTGATAATTTACCAGAATGGCTCAGAGGATGACACTTAATTTTTCTATGTAACTATAAAGTACACAGTTCAGGAAGAACCAAGTAGAAGAAATGGAGCGGGTAAGGTGTCTAAGTTGGGGCACAGAGTATCTATGACCTCTCTGGGCTTGCCACCTGACAGCTTCTTGACATGCACGTGTATTCTCAAACCCAGAAGCCCCGTGTGTCCCACTGCTTGAGATTCTTCTGGAGGTTGTGTTATGTGGTGTGTCTGGCTTAGTCACTGGCCACTGGGATCGAACCCAGTATTCAACCTTGGAGCTCACAGCTGGGGCAAAATTTTGTGCTAATCACATAATTGTTTCTTCTGGCAACCAGCCCCATCCAGGAAGTCTCCTCATTATCATAGAAATGGTTGAAAGGGTCTCCCAAGTAACAAAAGACACACCTTTGGCCTTATCATGAAGGAAATTCCAAGAGTTTCAGGAGCTCGATCAGACCTGAGGACAAAGACGGAACAGGTGTTTCCTGTCACACCACAGCATCAGGAGTGTGAACTGTGGGAGACAACTTGAGCGGGTCCCCTCGAACACAGAACAATTGCTGCAAATTTGATTATATCGAAACTTATTTCCTTATGTTGATGTATACAGAGCTGACTATGTTATTTCCTTCTCTCTTCAATTGGCTCTAAGCATTGAAAATAAGGCTAGTTGAGGTACTGATATGTAATCTCTAAAGCCATCTGACAGTGTCCTGTTGCCTCCCATAGTGATCTCTATAAAATGTATATGCACAGCAGGATGGCAGAGCCAGTGAGCTCCAGGAATGTCAACTGGATATAAGCCTCAAGAAAGGGGCTATGAGTCCCCAGGGCATAAAAGTTTACATATCAGAAGCAGGTACTGGTATGTAGTCTTTAAAGCCATCAGACAGTGTCCTGTTTCCTCCCAAAGTGACCTTTGTAAGATGTATAAAGCACAGCGGGATGGCAGAGCCAGTGAGCTCTGGGAATGTCGACTGCGTGAGCCTCGAGAAAGAGGCTATGAGTTCCCAGGACATAAAGTTTGCATATCAGAAACTGAAGCAGCAGCCTCCTAAAACAATCCACTTGCTATCTTGATTGGGTTGTGCAAATTGATCCCCCTGAATATCTTCATCTGCATTTTGCAGAGATACCTTTCTCACTACCTTGTTAGCCAGCTCAAGTTACTCACGTAGTTCCCACCATCCTCACTGTCACTCATCTTCAAACCACCCTCTTGCTTCACTAGTTAATAAATTCTGGGAGAGGCCTAGGATCAAGGCCTTTGTCCGCATGTCCTCACGAGGATTGGGCTTAGGACCCCTTGACTGCCCTTAACTTTGAATATGTCTTGGAATCTTTACTCTCGCCGTGGGTTGAATTGGGGATGGTAGATTGGAATTATTTTGCCGAGATTCCAATAACGTCTCAGTGGATTTATAAATATAACTTCTTGGATTGTGAGGAAAACTAGACACAGGATTTCAATACTTGGATTACCGTACTAATTATTTGGGATTTCAATAGGAACTACTGAGACACTCCTGGGGGCCTAAGCCAAACTCCTTTGACTTTTTACCACCAGGATTTCTGCAAGGGTATCAGTGGAGATCAGATTTCCCCTGATGGCTTTGTCCTCTGAGAGTCTAAAAAGTCCACATTATGAAATATTCTCAGAGTGTTCTACACAACAAAATCCCACCCTCCAGAAAAGAGGCCTTTTTTAACCAGACCTTTTTCTGCCAGGTAAGAGAAAGGCATTACTCCTTCCTCAGCCCCTTCCAGTCTTCCTATCTTAACTAAAGAGGAAGAAAAATGCCACTGGGCAAAAACCAGACTTGTGATATTCACAATTCACCTACACAAGCCCATCAATGAACTGAGACTGAACTGTAGGGACTTAGGAAGCTTGTTTGGATAAAGGCAGATTACCACTGGAGGGATGATGGATGCACAGCTCCTGACAGAAGAAAAATGAGACCAGAAGCAATTTGTTAGTCACACACACTCACAGTCTAGAGGGGGTCCCCTGTGTGGGGCACAGAGTCATCTGGGATTTAACTCAGAACGGACTGAAGAAGCAGGGCTGGAGAGGCTGGCTTTGCAGGTTCACATGGGTGGGATGGTTCTGGTTCCCACAGGAAAACATGACTGGCTTGTTTGAATAAATCTTTAGACAGGCAAGGAGCAGAAGCTCACACAGGGAAAAGCACGCATGATGTCTTGTTTCTGATAATGGACACACATAGGAAGTTGCTCGCATGATAAGTGGAAATTAAAACTGAGGGAACAGTGTGGATTAATAGAAAAGGACTGTGACTAGGAAGGTAGAGAAAATGGAGAAAAGACTTTAGCTTGAGGAGGAAGAGAGTTGAAGGGTACACAGGTCTGACAGAGATCAGGGTGTCCCCTTAAAAAGGAGAAGAGAGAAGCTTTTCTAGGTTGCCCGTGTAGGCCAGGATCTGGAATTTTCTACTGAGTCGTGAGTATGAAAGAAGTGGATCAGTAAGCCATTCTAGTATTCTAGCCTTTGGAATCATCTTAGCATCCCCACTGCTGTTACAACTTGCCTGATCTTTGCAGTAAGAGTAGAGAGATAAGGAGACGGCAACTCCTTCACATTGCTGGCAAGGGAGGGTAAGGGGTAAGATACATCTCCCCCTTTAGTTGGGTAACAGGTCTTGGGTTAAGACCAGAGAATCTGTGCCTCTTGTCCCCTGAGGCTTCCTACCTACTTCAGCTTCTGAGCTAAGAAGGACCACTCGTTTCATCGACCTTATCTACAGTAGCACTACAGTTAGAACCCTCACAACTTGCCCACGTTCAGAAGTGGTCCAGCAAGCGGGTGCAGCCTGTTAACAGTCCTGAGACCCGGGGCCCAGGCACAGGACACAGTCTCGGTGATGATTCTGCAGTTTCTGAACTCTGTGCAGGGACCAACGTGAAAGGCGCCATTTTCAATTTTTCATTTACATCAGGATGAAACAAAGTGAACCTTTAATAGGACAGTTCATGTCTAGTCCCCAGAACAAGTGAGTTTTTGATAGGACCAGTGTCCAAATGCCTCACATACGGAGAAGGAAGCAGTAGGAATTCCAGATGTGAGAGGCGCCTTGTGGTCTCCTCAGGGCTCCCGGGAGCCTCTTCCCCTAGCCCTACGCACTCTGCAGAATGTAGCCCCTTTCCACCTTCAGTGAACACAAACCCTCATTACCTTCCTGTGTATCTTGTCCAGTTCCCTGTTCAGAACACCGAGAGCCTGGAAAGAACTTCTATGGGAGCCGAAACCCAGTCACAGCAGGAAGTATCTAACATTATTTCATACTCGATGCCACGTTTCTTACTCCCCACACCTACAGCCATAAATAAGTTCAGAATGAAAGCATTGCAAAAGGCAGACTCTTTGAGCATAAGAATTTAGGGAAACCCACAGGCAAAAGAAGAGACCAAAAAGGATGATAGAGAAACTTGAAACTCCTGTGGTTTTAACAAACATTAAATACAGCATGAGTTCTAGACTGATTAAAATCAATTTTTACTTAAAGGCTTATTTTCCTCAATTTCTCCTGTCTATTAAAACATGATGCTGTCTTAAACAACAACAAAATCATTAAAAAGAATGGCAAAACACAAGGAAAAAATAAGAACAGAATTCGAAGGGGTGAAGAAGCAGCAGAACCGGACTGTGATCGCCACAGACAACAGAATGACCACTGAAAGAGTTTAACAACAGCACCTGTGGTGAAATGTGTTAAGGTAATGGAAAAAGTGCAAAACTCAAGACTAGATAACAAAGAGATGGAAATTTTAAGGAGCCATCAAAAGGAAGTGCTAAAAGTCAAAGCACTGTAAAAGAAGTGAAGAATGGCTTTGTTGGGCTCTTCAATGGCCTGGACCCAGCCAAAGATGAAAAAAGAAAAAAAAAAAGTCAGTGAGCTCGAAGACCAGCCTGAAATGCAAATATAAAATTAGACATCCAACAATTGTGAGTCAAAAAAAATTATGGTTCAATTTAAAAAACATGCAACACAAATGAACTTGGAATATCAAAGGGAGAATGAGGACGAAATGGAGCGGCAGGGAGAGTTGAGGTAATGACTGCTGAGGACTTCCCCAAATTAGTGGCAATCGGTAAACCACAGACCCAGAATACAATGTATGACAAGTGAGATAAATAGATAAGTGTTCCAAAGGTCTCACCGAGAAATCCCATATTCAGAATACGGAAGGGCAATGACAAAAGACGATCTTGCTGGAGGAGAAGGGGACAATAAAATACTTTAGCCATAGAAAACAGAGAAGTGGTGACGTGACCTTATCAGAATACACGCAACCAGGAACAGAATGAAGTATTTAAAGAAGTGGGAGGAATAAATCGCAAAATTTTATATTCAGTGAAAGTATATTCAATGGTGAAAGAGAAATACAAACTTCCTCAGGCAATCAAAAATTGAGCGATTTCATAGCCAGCATACTTTTTCTTCCAAGAAAATTTTAAAACATTTTTATCCCCTCTCCCCTTCCCGAAGAAAGAAAATGTAGCTGGCATTACACTTGTGATCCCAGGAGGCAGGAGGCTGAGGCAAGACTGCAGGTTTGAGGCCAGCTTGGGCTACACAGCAAGGTAGCAAGTGTAAGGCCAACTTGCTAGAATACATAGCGAGACAGCGTCTCACAAAACCCTAAAGCAATATGATATGAGTAACAACTCCAAATCTACTGAACTAATGTGAGAAAATTAAGTAATAACTGAAATTAATGAAAATATTTTGTTTTTCTTCTTTTTCGTTAACTTAAAACTTAATTAAGTTAGTTTAATGATACAAGCATTTGCCTAAAAAAGCGAGATTTAGAGTATTGCATTACAAACTCTCTGTACTTAGTAAATTGGTACAGTGCTTTGAAAGTGGACATAAATCAGTTTAAAACGTATATCGGGAAATAAAGATATGAAGCCTTTTGGCTTCGAGTCTAGTATGAAAGAAGCTCAGAAAACACTTCTCTATCCTAACAAGTAAAATGTTGAACAAACTTAAAAGTCAACAGCTCTTCTTATACCATCGGAAAAGTCAAGTCAGAAAGGCAGGAAGGGAGGCGTGGCACCGCCGGTCCGGGAGGCGGCATGGCCAGATCCCAGGGCTCTCGGGCCAAGTGACCCTCAGAAGCCCCTCGGGGCACCCCTCAGGAGACCCTTCGACGTGACGGGTGAATAGCAGGAGTCCAGAGCCAGGAAGGGCAATCTCGCCTCTTCACTGCGGCCCGCATTGCGCTCCCAGAGGTGCTTTTCTTTGATATTTCTATTTTTGTTTTCGTTTTTTCTCTCTTTTCTGAGTTTGCTCTGCAGAACCAGTTTCTCTCTTACCCTTCGTTTTAAACTTTTCCTACCGCAAATAAATGTGAAGTTTACCATTGTAAATTCTTTCTTTCAGTTCTTTGTTGAAGACAGGAAGAGCCTGGAAACCACAAGGAGCCTCCTGCACCCCTAAACCTGCTAATGTATTTGGCTTAGCCAGTCAGGAGCACCAGGTAAGGCCCTGTGAGCATGGTTTTTTTGTTTCTCTCCATGAATGCTTTTTTGCTTCTTTCGCTGTCTCCTTCCTCCGGGCTGGGAGTCTGGGAGGCTTCTCTCAGGCCCTGGGAAGAGCTTGGCAGCGCGGGTGGGGACAGGGACCCAGCGCCCCTGCTTACTTTCTGGGGACCGGACGCCCCTTTCTCCTTGCGGGTGTCTACCCCGCGGATGTGGCTAAGCCCCCGGAAAGTGCGCTGCTGTATCATTTGGCACTGTGTATGGCCTGGAGTGTGGAATGCTGCTTTGTTTGGGCATTCGTTTGCCGTATTTTGCTGCTTTGGGGGTAAATCAGCCTGGTCCCCCGTGTGTAAGCGGCTTTTTCTTTCTTGGATGGCAGCTTGGGTCCCGAGAGCCCGGTCACCCTGACTGAGGCCGCTGCAGGTTTGGGGCCACTGACGCCAATTGCTTTTCCTTTTTCTTTTTTGACCAACCGGGCTTACAAACCAAGCTTCTGATTTTAGAGAACACGTGGGCTTCCTCCTTCTTCTCTTTTTTGAATTGTTTTAACAGACAGTGGCCTCCTTCATGCGCAGAGAAAAATTTGTCTGTTTCAAAACTGCCATGGCTTTTGCCTGGGGGGCCAGGGGTGGGGGGGCACAGCCAATCCGGCCCTAGAGGACTTGAGCTCCTCTGGGTCCCAGAGCCCGCCTGGAGCTATTGCTTCCTGGCTACTTCTCCCTTCCTTGACTCTGTCACCAAATGCACATATTTGGAACCCTATGCTTGATGGCCCGAGCAGAACAAATAGTCTTTAAACTTTACCGAAGTGACCGTGACTATACAGAAGCAGAGCCATCCTTGTCCTTAGGGGGAAGAAGAAGTTCCCATCTCTTCTGTTTGACAATGTAAATGCAGCAACTATTTTTTCAAGAGAAATGGTCTCATTTGTCTTGAAAAATGAAGTAAGTAAGGGCCATCAGGTGGCTCCCGGTGTGGGCCAGGACACCCTGCTGCGGGAGGGATCTGCCCTGATTTCACAGGCACATAAAGACTAGGACCAGCTGGTGGTTCAGCGCCCTTTCCCCAAATGAAACGCTGGGTCCCCATTAGGGAAAGTCTGTCCTGTTTGCTTGCTTCTGTGAATGACATTGGTGTCACTCTAAGACTGGGACTGGGACGCCTATCTAGAAAGTGCTTGAGTCTCAAGGGATACTTTGTGGGACTCTTGAGTCTCCGCATTTTGCACAGGATTCCATCCCAAGAAGCCAAGATCTAGCTTTCCCCTTCTCTCCATAGATCCCAAGGGTACCCACGAGAAATCTCCTGCACTTCCGTGCAGACTCGCCACCGATTTTGCCACCAGGCTGTATCCCTGAGAAGTGGGACAGAGTTGATCCTGACGGTTTAAAGCAGGAACAGTTTCTCGTCCATTGCAACACAGCTTCACTTCAGTATGAACCAGAAAATGTTGAGAGATGGGTATGGAATGTCACTTTAAATTATGAGACTATTCCTCATTTGCAGCATCTCCACTGAAAATATAAAAGGTAGAATGTAAAGCCTTATGTTGAGGTTTTTGTGACTGTATCACGGGGGACACTCAAACACTATAGTCCTTACAACACTCGCCAAGCAAGAGGAAGAGATCCTAGAAGAGCCCATCCTGAGAATTCCCTCGCCTCTCAGGGGCGTGTAGTTCCCCCAGTCTGTTTGACGAAGACAAGCACTCTGGGAGGCCTCTGACCTCTTTCCTACAGTTCTCAGGCCAGTGAATCAGGTCTATCCCCTCCAAGTGATTCAGACACTCCGTTAGAGCCCGGTGTTCCAGAGGATACCCGCCTTTCTCAGCCCCTCACCATTCTGCTCAGACAGCCTTAAATTCCATTACACACCTGCAGCTTTAAGCCCCAAAGGTAGAGCCTGAAGTGGGGCTTTTTGCTCTTCTCCTTCACAAGTTATCCTGCCCTAAAAGAGGTCCTGGGGTAGAGGGGATTACAAGAGTTCAGGTGCCTTTATTGTCCCTTCAACAGACCCAAACTGGGACAATAATACTAGTGAGGAACTAAAGTGATGTCTGTTGTTGTAGCTGCTTTTACCATACATTATGGCTTGTGTCTGGGTGTCCCCCTAAAGCTTCATGCAGTCATGGAGGCCCTGGGTCTAGTGTTTGTGATTGGTTCATTGTCTAGCGCTGGGATTGGCAGTATGAATGCTGCACCTGCCCAGGGGTGGGTTACTGGCATACAGTATAAGGGAGGGAAGGAGTCATGCCTTTCCCCTTTTTCCCTTTTGCCCTTTAGCTCTGATCACTTCTGGTATCTGCCGCAGCCACCATGTTGCCCTTAGCTGTGCCACCCTGCCTTGGAGCCAGCTGAGTATGGACCGAAGCCTCCACAAACTGTGAGCTAAATAAACCTTTCCATCCCTAATTTTAGGCGTCATGTAGTTTGTCTCAGCAATGAGAGAAACAGTAACCTATGAGGATGAAAAGGGGTGTTACAAAGTGTGTTACTGATGATAAAGTGTGGTCATACAGGGTGCAAAGGAAAATCCAGCTTTCTTCCATAACCAATTAGTAGAAGTTTTCTGTAAACATAAGTCAGCTAAGGCCAAAATTTATTTTATGTGTTGGGACTAAACCAGGTCTCCCTGACCAAATTCGTCAAAGGGTGGGTCCTGCTTCATGGTGTAATGGAATACCTTGAAGGGAAAATTTGGCTGGCCCAGTATTTATAAAGCTGAAAGACCCCAGCCAATTTCCTAACCTAAAGCTGTATCCAATCAGAAAAGATGTACATAAAGGCCTCCAGCCTCTCCTAGGCGGTTTCCTCAAGCACATCCTTCTGTAGCCTTGTCAGTCCCCCTGCAGTACTTCCGTTGTCCCTGTAGCGAAGCCCTCAGGAGACCGTAGGATGGTGCACGACCTCTGCCTCATTAACGAGGCTGCAATCCCAATCCATCCTCAGGTGGCAGATCCGTACACCGTTCTCTCCCAAATACCAGACAACACTAATTGGTTCTCAGTCTTAGACTGAAAAGATGCATTTTTTCGTCCCCCTACATCCATTCTTCCCATTTCTTTTGGCCTTCAAATGGGAAAATTGAATTTTACAAGAATAGCAGGAATAACTTTGGACAGTTAGAGATACTCCTCACCTTTTTGCTCTGGCAATAGAGAAAAATAATAAGGTATCTAAAACTTAAACAGGGACCCATCTTGCAGTACAAAGATGATATTCTAGTGTGCAACCAACTGTAACACTTTACAAACTATAGCACTGTACTAACTCTTGGCTTCCTAGCTAAGAAGAAATATAACATCAACAAAGAAAAGACTCAGACATCCCTTCAAAAAGTTCAATATCTGGGATAAGTTCTTACATCTTGGAAATGACAGCTGTCTGGGGACTGAACTCAGGCTATCTGCCACCAAACAAATTAATTCCTTCCCAGGAATGGCTGGCTTTTGTAGGATCTGCTACCAAATTTTGAACTAATGGCAAAACCTTTTTATGAGGCTATAAAAGACTCTGAGTCTATGCACCTGCAATGGGCAAAAGTGTCTGAAAATACCTTTAGGGAAGTGAAGCATGCCATTACCTAAACTCTAGCACTGGAGACGCCTACCTCAAGAAAACTCTTCTTCTGGCAGAGTGCCTGCCTGGCAAGTGCAAGGTCTTGAGTTCAATTCCTGGTTAAAAACAGAACAAAAGCAAAACAAACACAAAAATTAAAAAAAAAATTTAATGTATCAGAAAAGAGAGAAGGAATTGCTTTGGAGGTCTTGACCCAAAGACAAGAACCCCACTCAGTGACATACTTTTCAAAAATGTTGGATGGAGAGCCTGCTGGATGCCACCTGCCTGAGAGTAGTAGCAGCTAAAGCTGCACTAACAGAGGAAGCTGCAATGTTAACTGTGAGACAGAAACTAGAAGTCCTGACTCCTCCTCAGGTCAGAGCTATTTGGAAACAACAGGTTATTATTGGTAGTTTACCAGCTTACTAAGTATCAGTTCATGACCTTGAACATTCTTGAGGTTATTAGTTACTATATAAAGGCACTACATCTAATCCTGCTTCATTGTTGCCTATAGGCCCAGACATTAGCATCCCAGACCTATGCAAGCAGACAGGACATCATCAGTGACCTGGCCCTCCAGGACCCAGAGGCAGTATGGTTCACTGATCAAAGTATCTTTTTGTCCATGATGGACATCAAGTGGCAGGTAATGCAGTTGTCACTTCATAAGAGGTCACTGAAGCGAAATTTCTTCCCCCAAGAATCTATGCTCAAAAGATCTAATTGTTCTTACTGGGACACTGATATTAGGAAAAGGCAAAAATGTCAATATTTATCCAGAATGACCATGAGACTCTTACAATAACTTTTCAATCTGGGTACAGCAGGCCATTCACATGTAGGGAAACAGAGTCTTGCCCACTACGGTCCAGCCTGGAGACCAAGTGCTCCTAAAGACTTGGAGAGAAGGGGCTTCTGCGGATCAACTCAAGCAAGAAGGGAAAGGCCCCTTCTCACTGGCTCTTGTTACACCCACTGCAGTAAAGGTGGCAGAGAAAGATAATTGCATTCATCTCTCCATAATAAAACCAGTTTCACCTGAACTATCCGAAGAAGACCAACCAAAAACAAAAGTTACTCCTCTGAACCTCTGAGAGACTTGAGATTTCTCTTCAAAACACAAGACTCCAGTGCTGCTACAGAGAAGGAAACAGGATCTTAGGCGGGCATGACTTACAGACGCCTGATAATTTATGTGATGTTCCTCTCTGACATACATTCTTCCCCGCAAGAAGCATGGAAATCTTACTGCTCCTCATCTTTGAGCTTAATAAGCTTCTTTGTCCTATCAAACAGGCAGCTCAGCAGACACTCTTTCCTCAATGTTTTTTTGTTTGTTTATTTGGTTGGTTGGTTGGTTGTTTGGTTGGGATTTTTTGGTACTAGGAACCAAACTTACAACTTCACACTTGCCAGGCAGGTGCTGGGCTGCTGAGCTATATCCCTGGCCTGCTTCTCATTGTTTTTGAGAACTTACTCTTTCTTTAGCCCCGCCCAAGAGCCACGACGCCCAAAGCAGCTGGAGAGCACATAACCCCCGGTCGGTAGGGTCTGCAGTCCCCTCCGGCTTGGAGAAGCTGTGGAAGACAGCCTCCGCTCCCTCCGCAGCCGGCAAACAATTCTGGGGATTTGTGGCTCTCCGGGGAGATGAGGCAGGAACCGGTGTGTGGCAGAGCTGGTGAGGGGAGTAAGCGTGACCAGATCCCAAGATGTGTGCACCAAGTAATCCTCAGGACCCCGTGTCTGGATTCCTCGTGAGCCCCTGCGATGTGTGGAATGGATAACAGGAAACAAGACGCCATGCGATGTGTGGAATGGATAACAGGAAACAAGACGCCATGAGGGCGCCTTACTGTGCCTCTTCACAGCAGCCTGCTCCGCGTCCCCCAGGCGTACTTCTGTTTTGTTTTTATTTTGGTTTTGGTTTTTATTTTTCCTCCATTTTCCAAGTTCACTCCGTAGAACTAGTTGCTCCCTTACCCTTCACTTTTAATTCTTCCTAAGTCAAATAAATGTGCAACTTTGACACCGTTTTTGCTTGTCTCATTCAATTCTTCGTTTCAGATGGAAGGAACCCAAAATTACCTCCAGAAGCTGACTCTGACACCCTAGACCCCAGTAACCGCTGAGCAAACGGTTGTCACTCGAGTGGAAGAGGGTAACAGCCGGGCGCACGGGTCACAGTCACCATCAGAGCAGAAACTGACAACCAACAGTGTCTGAGGGAAGGAGTGCGGGGATAAAGAACTGCATCTGTAACTGACGAATCACTGGAGGCTTAAGGAGGCCGCTCAGACCTACGATCTGCAGGGACCCACAGGGAAGCCCTACACTTCTGTGAGGTTTATCTTTCAGAGCTTTTCCAGGTCCTTGCAGTAAATGTTAGAGTAAAATCCCCTCCTGCTGAGCAGGGAGAGCCAACAAAGGAACCATGCTGAAACACGCCAGATAATTCTATTCTTCCTAACAAGTGTTGCCTCACTTACCAAAAAAAATATTAATGCCAATACAAATTTTAAAAAACTCAAAACTAGAAAAGGAACACTATTCAGCTCATTCACTGAGACCAATATTGCCCTCATACTAAAACCATTTAGATACTATAATAAATGAAAATCATGGATCTTTATCATAATATTATATAATAAATGAAAAGTATTATAATAAATAAAAATTAATGAATCTTTCTTATGAATATGGGAATAAAAATATCAAATATAATAGAGGCAAATATAAACCAGGAAGTTAAAAAAATCCTATGGGATTCATCCAATAAGTTCAATATTTTTTAATATTCAAACTTCAATCAATGTTACATACCATATTAATAAAAAAAAATAGTGTTCGAGCCGGGCGTGGTGGCGCACGCCTTTAATCCCAGCACTCGGGAGGCTGAGGTAGGCGGAGTGTTGTGAGTTCGAGGCCGGCTTGGGCTACAACGCGAGTGTAAGACCGGCCTGAGCTACATAGTGCGACCCTGCCTCAAAAAACCAGGGCCGGGAGTTTGGCTCAGTGCCTTAAGCGCCTGCCCTGGCAGGCGCGAGGTTGTGAGTTCAATCCCCGGTGCCGCAAAAAAAAAAAAAAAAAAAAAAAAAAATACTGTTAGTAGACACAGAAAAAAGTATCCAACATTCTCACAATGAAAACACTCAAAAGTTAGGGATAGATGTGAACTTCAGCATCCTGACGAGCGTAGTTAGCTTAGTCACTTTTCTCATTGCTGGGACACAACACACAACGCCCGCAGGTTAAAAGCGGAGAGGTTCACTTCACAGTTTGTAGAGGTTTCAGTCCACGCTTGGCCAGCTGCATAGCAGGGTGGCCTGGCAGGGGTCATGGAGGAGCGGAGATGCTTAGGTATGACATCCAGGAGGCGGAGTCCCCGGGCGAATCTGGAAGGGAGGTATGACGTAAGTTTCTAGATCAGGCCCACGTAACTCGTTTCTTTTGACTGGAACCTCCCCCTTCACCACAAGTCAGCTATGACACTGCCGTAACCCAGTCACTGTGCAGAAATCCTGCACGTTAGCTCACAGTGTTGTGCAGGGACAACCTGGTATGTGACATAACAGCAATCTATGCAAACACTCACAGAGACCACAGCGAACACAGTGCTTAGTAGAAAACGATTGGGTGCTTTTTCCCTTAAATAAAAAATAAGACGCACATTTTAATTTCTATTTCATATTACAGTAGAGATTCTAGTCAGGGCAATTACAAAATGGAATGAAATAGAGGTCACCCAGGTTATAAAAGAAGAGAGAAAATTTTCTCTTTTCAAAGGAGACACAAGAGATATGATATGGTACATGCAAGTCTTAAAGAACTCATAAGGTAGCTATTATAAAAAGTTCAGGTTGAAAATCAATTGTATTTCTATACAATAGTAATGATCAATCTGAAAATAAAGAACCTAATTCAATTTACAACAGGTCACAAATATAAAATACTTAAACAATTTAACCAAAGGGGGCGAAGCTTATATTGTGAAAACATTACTGGAATAAATTAAAAGTGATATAAATAAATGTTTTTATTCTTGGATCCCATAGTTGCCTATATAAAAAAATGGACAACAAAATTCCTGGAACTAAAAATGATATTGTAATAGTATAAAAATAATATGAAATTCAATTGTTTTTCTGTAATCCATGATTAATTGAAATTCAAAATTTTAAAGAATACCTATATTATAGCAATAAAATAATAAAATACATCAATACAAATATAACAAAATGTGCATAGGATCTACAGGTGGTAAGTTACAGAACTATAGTACAAATCTCAAAAAAGATCCAAAGAAATGGAAAAATATTTAATGTTTATTTCTCAGAATACTCAATATCACCAATGCATTAATCCTTTCCAAAATGATCTATGACCAACTTCTAGCAGGCCATGTAGTATATATTAAAAAATAAATTTCTAAAATTATAATGAAAGTCAAAGAATCTAGCTGAAATATTAGTAAAGGGGAAGAACTAAATTTTGGGACTCATGTTATTCAAAATTAAGACTTACCATAAAATTACAATGCTCCCGGTAGCACGGCATTGATGATGGAGTAGACACACAGACAGCAGAAGGGAACAGAGAGACCGGAAGTAGATCCAAACAGACGCAGTATAGTACGTTGATCTTTGAAACATGAACAAAAACAATCCAGTGGACAGCCTTTTTAGCAGATGGTGTCAGAACTATTGGACAGCCAATTGTAAAACAAATAAAGCAAAAAGGAAATGAAAGGCACACCTTACAATGCACAACTTTCACAACACTTAATTAAAATGGATGATAAGACTAAATGTAAACCCAAAATAATTTTTAGAAGACACATAGGAGAAAATTTGCACACTCTTGGGTTTGGTAATCAGGTTTTGGATGCAACACCAAAATCACAGCCTATGAAAGAAAACAGAAAGGCAAGCTAGACATTACTAAAATTAAAAACTTCTCAGAAAAAGATATTGCTAAGAGAAGGAAATGGCAAGCTACAGATGAGAAGAAAATGTTCAGAAAATACGCATGTGAAAAAAGACTCGTATCTAAGATACACAGATCAGTCTCAGAACTCACCATATAAAAGCAAAAAAATCTAATTTTAAGATAGCTAAATATATCAAAATGCACATCGGAATAAGCATATGCAAAAAGGCCTTTGAAAACATGTTTAATATCACTTGCTGTTAGAAAATTGACAACTAAAACGATGAAGTACCACTATATACATATAAGAATTGCTACAATCCAAAAGCTGGCAATATGAAACACTGCTGAGAATTCAAAGTCACAGGAACTCATTTATTGCTCATAGGAATGCAAGATGATATAACCACTTTGGAACATAGTTTGTTCATTTCTTATAAAGCTAAATGTCTCTTAACATATGGTCCAGCAATCATGTTCCTAGATATTTACCCACTTAAATTGTATTTGATGTCCATACAAAAAGCTTACTATGAATATTTATGTAACTTTATTCATGATCAGCAAAACCTGGAAGAAACTGAGATACACTTTAGTAAGTAAAAGTATAAACAACCTATGGTACATTCATGCAACAGAATATCATTTAGTCATAGCAATCAATGAGTAAGCAACTCACAAAAATGCATGAATGAATCTTAAATGTATACTGCTAAGTGCAAGGGAAGCAATTTAAAACAGCTATATTCTGTATGAGTCCTACAATCCCCATGATATTCTGAGAAAGGTAAATGATAGTCACAAAGAGAATGTAAAATGATGTGTGGTTGAGTGGGAGACTAACCCTAACCCTAAGTAAAGCAAATGAGAATTTTAGGAAAATGATCCTATCTGTATGATACTTCAATGGTGGATAAAAGTCAGTTTGCTTTTATCAAACCAATAGAATGTTAGAGCAAAAGTACTGAACTTTAATGTATGTACACTTTACAAAAATAATTTAAGATGTCAGAGGACTCCAAGATGAAATGTAGACTATGACAAGGGATCTAACAAAGTATTACTAATGTATAAAACACTCTCACTACAGAAAGTGGGAGAAAAAGGTGGTGACCTAAGGACTTTCTGAAATATGAGAAGGCTTTGCATCTATCAACAGAAGACTGTACTGAAACACTGTACTAGATAAAACTTTACTGCACATGATGACAATTTTGATACCATTATACACATGCATGCTGAAATTGAAAGATTTAATAACTAAATGCTGCTTGGTAGAAGTTGGGTTTCTCACTGTTGCAGTGGGAGGTTACAAATAAGCAAGGTGACAAAGCTAGAATGATTCATAGAGTCACGGGTTTTATTTGGAAACAACAGCATGAGCTTATGCCTACCTTAATGTGTATATACAGTGAGTTCCTTATAGGAATATTTACAGGTCTATACATTTATTGGTGTACACATAACCCTTTGGATTTATGTGTGGATCTATAAATATCTGCTTAAATATATAACAAATATATAACCCATACTGGATCACTATACATACATCTATTTCTTTGTGTTGAAAAAATTTAGATAAAACAGCATACCTAGCACCAAGAACTTGATCATGTTTGATTTTGCTTCAAGAAAGGGAACCAGATTCCTTAGAAAAATGGCTGACACTAGAACTAGGTCTTTGTCCGTTTTGTGCTGCCACAGTAGAATATCTAAGATTGGGTAATTCATAAGAAATACAAATTTATTTCCCTTCAGTTCTGCAGACTGGGAAGTCCAAGATCAAAGCACTGGCATCTCATGTGAGTCCCTTTGCCAGCCCCCACACTGGGTGGAAGGGGGAAGGGTAGGAGAGAAATAATGTCTCCACATGGCAGAAGGGTAGGAAGCCAGAGGGAGAGACAGAGACGGGGGAGAGACAGAGAGGGAGAACAATCAGTAGTCTCTGGCACAAGCACTTCATATACTAGCATTAATTTATTTATAAGGAGAGCCCTTACTAACCTAAACACTCCCCAGTGAGTCCTGCCTCTCAGTACTGTGGTGTTAGGTTTGTGACATACATTTTGGAGGGAACAAAAACATTGAACCTATAACAAGCAGAAGATACGCAAACTGAAGTCACAGCATCTAGAAATGCAAAAAAAATGCTTGAGAAGGCATACATATGTGCACACACATGCACGAACATACACACACACGCACATGCACACACACATACACACCCAGATGGAAGCCCACGGCAGAGGGGCCACAGGAGCTAACGAGAGAGTGCCCCATGAGCATGCTGAAATAATTTGAACAATAATATAGTTAAAATATTGTTGGATGATAACCCAAAGTATAGAATAAATAGCTATGGGTCTATGTCCATATTTTTTTAATGATGAAAGATATAATAAATAGGGGAATGAAACAACTCTCTTCTGGGAAAATTTCTAACTAATTTATGTAGAAACCCCATTTTTATGGAGAAATAACTTGCTCTTACATTTGGCACTTTGTGAGTTCCTACCAAAGCATGCAGTGCAGAAAATAGTACAAACAGTAACTTTATAGTGGGGGAACTTGATAATCATTACCTTAGCCAGGTGATCAAGGTCAAAATCAATATTGGTAAGTTATACAGATAGGATGAACTCTTGATACGATGTCATGAAAATGGTTTTTTACTTCTCTGGTCTCCCTCCCCAAAATACATCACCCAAAATAATCTGACAAATGGCAATTCAGTCACTGTCTACAAGACACCTGACTGTACCATAACCACTCACAACTGTCAAGGTCACCAGAAATAAGACAAGAATGGGAAACCATTGCAACTTAACCTAAGAGACCCAGACTAACGAATGTGACATGGCACCCTTCATGCCGTCCTGGGAAGATAGGGACATTACACACAAACTAAGAAATCTGAATATAGCACAGATTTAAATTAATAATATACCAGTACAGGTTCATGAGTTGTGATAAACATGCCACACTCACACAATATGTTAAGAACAGCAAACAATAGCAGACACTAGTTGCAAGTCTTTTTTTTGGTTTTTGCCTTCATGAAACCCGTTCTAAAAATGAAATTTTTATAAGAAAAGGCAGAATGCAAACAGAAAGAAAGAAAGAAGAAAAGGAGAGAACAATCAATCTTACCGCTAAAAAAGACTTACGTTTTAGCTGTTCAAACTTTAACCAAAAGGGATTTAAATGTTTTTAGCAGACCACAAGGGAAGCTTGCTAGTGAGTGATTTGTGGAGTAACCTCACCCCTGCTTTTAATTATTCATAGGCTCTGTCCACCACTAGTCTTCCAGACTCTCTTTGTCCTTACAGGAATGTGAAAGATCAATGACATTTATCTAACAGGCATTCTTTTGAGACCCTGGGGTGCAGTTTGGATGGGTCAGAAGGTTTGAATTCATGTAAAGTAAGTAAGTGTACTTTTGCAATTTTTTGTATAGCAAAAGTTTATTTACTTCATTCTCAGTAATGTTTACTCTGCCCTTCACAATCCAAAGTTGATTTTCTTTGAAGGAAAAAAAGGGGAAAAATAGTTGAGTTTTGTTGTACTACTACTGCCTTTTTAATGGTGCATTTATTTCCTTAAACATACTTAGAAGTAATTCTGCGTGTGTGTGCATGTGTATGTGTAAATGTATGTACATACATGTGTAAATGTATGTATTTTGAAGCATTAAATTACCTTGGATGTATTTTTAGATGCATGCATTACTCTCCTGTATTTAGCATTGTCTTCTAGGAGTTTAATCGTGTTAAGAGAAATCCCACTGCCTTATCATCTTGTCATCATAGCTAGTATCCCTTACTGTAATGCTAGGAGGTAAATTCTATAGTGAAATCTATTACATCTCACCTGGTGAGTTGTTTTGCAAGTCAAATTATAAGATCAAATTCAGGTACGTTACACCAATAATGCAAATAGTTACGGTTTTGTATTCACTGTCTCTCAATGCACCTGACGGGCCAGACACCAGTAGGAAAGACTGGTATTATGGGTAGTCTGATCCTACGGAGGGTGAACTGCACCTGGGGCCTCCCAAATGTGTGACCCTCGGGGCTCCGGGTCTGCTGTCCAGGAGCAAGCTCCTGTGATGCTGAAGTCTGCGCTGTCTGCGGGGAGAAGGAAGGCCTCAAACCCCCAAGATCCCAGAAAGGCTCTGAGAGGAAGATGGCGCTGGAGGAGGCGAAACTGGAGACGAGACCTGAGACGCGCTGCCCAGGGATGAGCGCTGCATGGGCAGAACGGAGGAGAAAGAGGCTCGGGATGTGCTTGGAGACGGCCGCTCAGAAGTGGGTCCTGCTGGCACCTCCCCATCCATCCCAGGGAGGAAAGGAGGGACCTCATGGATCCCCATCCCTAGGGTTTAGGGAACAATAATTCCTGAAAGCAATGTTTTGAGAAAGTCACACTAACCGTGGGGAAAGCCAAGGGGAAGAGGCCAGTGACACAGGGGCTGGATTGGAGACGGAGCCTCCTGGTAGAGAAAAGTGACAGTGGGCAAAGATAGCGGAGCCAGGGGCAAATCCGCAACTAGAAAGTGAAAAGCATGAGCGCTTTTCATCCCGCAGTAGGGGCCGTGTCCTAGACACAATTGGAGCTCTTAGAAGGGAATTTCTGACTCTGACACTTCGTGTCCAGCAGCCTCAGTGCCTGAGTCCAGGAGAAGAGAGAGCAGCACAGCGGAGGTGAGCCACGTGGCTCCTGCCAGCCGTGGCATCTGTGGTCAGATACCCCGGAGCTCCCAGAGTGACCCCCACAACCCAGGAAGCACAAGGATCGAACCGTGAGAATCAGACAGCAGAGCAGGAGGCTCCTACAGGGAACCAAACCCAGGGGGGGTTATTACCAAAGGAGCAGCCTGGAAATCTATCCAGAAATTGAATCGATGGCAGTGTCAATGTCACCTTAATGAATCACTAGAACAGAGCCTTGAGGCACAAACTTGTAGTCCAGCATGCTGGTTAAAAACCTGCTGCATATTCCCTGTTGGAGCTCAACTCCGCACCTTCTTGAGCCTCAATTTTCTTATCCCGCGAATGCAGATGTTATTTACATCTCAGTATTTTGTAAGAATTACATTAAATGGCTGTAAAAATAGGCAGAGAGTTGGCCAACTATTAAATGTTCAATGAATTGTAATCAGTTAGTAGTTTCAGTAGAGCTGTTAATATAATAATACAGGTTGAGCATCTCTAACCCCAAAATCAAAATGGTCCAAAATCTGAAATTTGCTGACATCCACACAGCACCACAAATGTCAAATTGCACCCCTGACTTCACATTCTGGGTCTCAGTCAAAAGTATTGCATAAAAATATTGCATAAAATTACCTTCAAGTGATGTGTGAGGTGTAGGCTACATGCAAATAAATATTGTGTTTAGATTTGGTTGTCATCTCCAAGCTTTCTCCTTTTGTGCACACAAATATCTCAAAACTTGGAAACCTATGGACTCTAAAACACTTCTCTTGTAAGCATTTCAGAAAAGGGACACTTGGCTGTACTGGAATTAAGGCTTGTATCACTTTTCTATTATTCACGTTTGTCTGCTGTTCTCTGGGTGTGCAGGAGGAATTTCTTCTCACAGGCATGTTTCCTGCAAGGGAAAAAAAAGACATAAGAGCATGAAATACAAGAATTCAAGGTCACCAAGTTCTATCAACTGAGGCCCCCCCATGGTGATAATGTGGAAGGAAGGCAGAGGAGTAAGGAACGTCATGACTCAAGGACGTTTGGGTGGGTGGGGGGGAAGCAAGGTATTTGCTAAAATAGAAAACCCTGAATCTTTGTCACAGAGAAAACTTTTTCAAGAATTTATTCCTTTGTTCTTCATCCCCAGATCTGAATTTTCCATCACAGTCCTATTGCCATTTTATTATAAAGTTCTGACACCAAGATATGGGATCATTTATGAGGCTGCAAGAACATAGCATAAAATGGCTAGAAGAAATTAATTGCTCATTTTGATTTAGCCTTCTCTTCTGCTCAGTAATGACTTTGGATCCCATTCTATTGACCTTCTCTGCTTTTGTTCCCATCAAAATCAATACAGTATGCAATGTCATAAATTTGCCTTGGCTGGCTTTCAGTTCATTGCCAGACCACAGGATCCCATGTGAGCCGGGAGATAATGAAGTTATGGGTGAGGCAGCCTGCCTTAATCAGTGATCATTACAAGGGGACCTGGTTTTAAAGAAAATGACAAATAGGCAGTCTCAGAGCCAGTGGGGTTTGGGCGGTTACTGATTAACGGACAGCCTTGGAAACTCAAATTTTGTCCTGGAGCTCTGTAGGCAATGAGTATTAGCAGCATAGTATCGGGATCAAATAATTTGCTCCATAAGGTTTACTTCTGGCAAGACTAGGCAAATATCAAGGATTGATGTGAATTGTACATAATGTGTCCTCACAGAAATGGGTCCTATTCAGTTGCAGAAGTGCATTTATACATAAGAGAACACATACGTCCCTCCACTCCCCACCTCCACTTAATGTTTGTTTCTCTTATGTGAGAAACCCAAAGTGTAAGCAAGGAACAAAATAGAGGAGAGATATTGGGAAGTAGGAAGAACTTTTTCAAATAGGAGTGGGTTCAAGAGACGGAGGAAGAAGAAGAGAAGAAAGGGAAAAGGAATTCTAAAAAAAAAAGAAGGAAAAATGGAAATGGAGATTTTGCAAATGGAGAGAAGAGTTGGAGGAAGAGGTGGGAAAAGGGACAAGAAGAAAAAGAGAATTAAGATGTACCATGTGCGTGTACAAACTCCCCATGATGAATGCCATCTTTATGTACTGCAAATGTGTACTAGTAAAAAAAAGTTGACACAAAAAAGTTATTTTATTTCCAGCAAAATGCTTCAGTGAAAAATATTTTGAAAACAGAAAGTATGCTTTCATTATTTTCTTTATTACACAATTGTGCATATACATTTCATCTGGGCATATTTAAGCTGAATAAAATGTTCATTAAAAAAAGACAAAGTCCATATGTAAATTTTAAAGAAAAAGAAAACTGAGTATCTCCTTAATCTCCACCAGTTTAAGAGCTAGGATATGTTTGTATCTTGAAGTTTCCACACCTGGAATTGTGGCCTTCATTGAATCTCCTACCCTGGTTCTCAGATGTAACTGCAAATCTTGTTTTTGTTATAATCCACTTCACTATATTTTATCAGTTGTAGATACAGCCACAAATACTATGTTACTTTTGGGGGGACCATAGCTGATGAGGAGGAACAATATTATTTGTCTTCTGTCTTTCCCTACTTTTATTTGAAGTCATTGTTATTTCACTAACATGCATATGATTGTGATCCACTCACATTTACTGGTTTGCAGTGTGTACTCTTTTTTATATTTTCATTTTTATGTCATATTTTAAAGAAAAAGATAAAAATAACTGAAATGGTTTCAAAACAGGTTAGTAGTACAGTTATAGTAACTAATATTTTGCATGCTGTTGTTTTCGAGGTAGTTATTGAAAATATAAGCATGGTATCTTGTCCAAATTAAATTAGCACAAACCTTTCTTTTCAATGAACTAAGAGAAACTAGCTGTATAACTATCTTAGCTCTCTTGTGTATACATATGTATTTTTCTTTTTCCCTTTCTTTCCTTCTCCCTTCCTTCCTTCCTTTCTTTCTTTCCTTCTTTCTTTCTTTCTTCTTCCTTCCTTCCTTTCTTTCTTTCTTTCTTCTTCCTTTCTTTCTTTCTTCCTTCCTTTCTCTTTTCCCCCATTATAATTTGTCATTTTCTTTGAACAGTTTATTCCCAATGAACAATATCTATTGTACATTTTATATCTTACTTGTTCAGTTTCTCATGCTAATGAAACAATATGATGTTTATACATATGGACCTGGTTTGTTTCACTTATGAGTATTGTTTCAAATTGCATCCATTTACCTATAAAAACCTCGAGTTTATTGTCCTTTATGACTGAGTAGTATTTCATTATATTAAAAAAAATCTTTTTTATCCATTCCTTGGTCAGTGGGCATTTGAGTTGTTTCCAAGCTTTAGCTATTACAAATTGTGCTGCTATAAACATGGGTGTGTACATATCACTGTGGTATGATGTTTTTAATTCTTGTGGGAAAATACCCAGAAGGGGAATAGCTGGGTCTAACGGGACCTCTAGCCTAGGTTTTTAAGGAATCTCCACACTGACTTCCACAGTGGTTGCACCAGTCTATACTCCCACCAACAGTAGAGAAGGTATCTTTTTTCTCCACATCCCTGCCAGCATTTGATTTTTTGGTTAATTTTTTTGATGATGGCCATTCTTTCTGGGGTAAGATAGAATCTCAGTGTTGTTTTAATTTGCACGCCTCAAATGACTAATGAGAAGACCCAAAAAACACCAAAAAACTTGCAAATTTAATAACCAAATTCAGTAGTGTAGCAGGATACAAAGACAGGACTCAAAAATCAATAGCATTCCTGTATACAAGCAACAAACTCACACAGAGAGAAATTAGGGAAAGCATACCCTTCATAATAGCATCTAAAAATGAAATAATTAGGAACCAATAAAATAAAGGATGTAAAAGATCTATACAGTGAAAATTACAGTAACCTGAAAAAAGAGGTCAAAGAGGATATCAGAAAATGGAAACATATTCCTTGCTATTGAATAGGAAGAACCAACATAGTGCAAATGGCCATACTCCCAAAACTGCTACCCAGATTTAATGCAATCCCAATCAAAATACCATTAGCATACCTCATAGATCTAGAGAAAATATTCCTAAAATTTATTTGGAACCAGAAAAGACCTAGAATAGTAAAATCAATTCTGGGCAACATAGTCAAGTCAGAAGGCTTCACATTTCCATACTGGAGTTATACTGCAAACCTACTGTGATAAAATCTGCATGGTATTGGAAAAAAAACAGGCCCAAGGATCAGTAGAACAGAACAGAAGATGCAAACACAACCCCAAACACACTCAGCCACCTTCTCTTTAACAAAACAATCAAACATGTCCACTGGAAGAAAGGTAGTCTGCTTAATAAATGACGCTAAAAAAACTGGTTTCCATATGCCAAAGACTAAAATTAGACCCATGTCTAACACCGTGCACTAAATTAAAGTCAAAATGGTTCAAACATCAAAATATTAAAACAGAAACACTAAATTTACCAGAAGGGAAAATAGGTAGAAATCTTGAAGACACAAGTGTAGGTAGAGGCTTTAAGAACAAAACCCAGACTACAAGGGAAATATTACAAAAACTCTTCAAATGGGATCTCACCTTATTAAAAAGCTTTGCACAACAAAAGAAATCACCAACAAAGGAAAAAGACAATCCAGAGAGTGGGGAAAAACCATATCCAGTCTCCCTACAGACAAAAGACTTCTATCTAGAATGTATAGAGAATTGAAAAAAATAATACCTCCTCAAATCCAAAGATCCAATTCAAAAACGAAATTATCTGGGATGAATACATACTTCTCAGATAAAGAAATACAAATGGCAAATAAATACATGAAAAGACATTCAACATCATTAGTAGTGTAATATTCGAATAAACCATATTCATCATCTTTCACTGTTGATCTGTGCTTATTTCCTTGAATGGGGCCTCATTCCTTGATAACCCATTCAGCTATGAACACATGAATGAATGAGTTCATTAATCAGGTTTGCATCTTTTCTTTTCTTTTTTTTTTTTTTTTTTTTTGGTACCAGGGATCGAACTTAAGACCTCATGTTTGCCAGGTAGGTGCTTGTGCTGCTGAGCTAAACCCCGGGCCCAAGGTTAGCATCTTGGTGATACTTGGGGGGAACATTTTAGATTTTAGCCTTGACACCATCCTATTTCCTTTCATCTTTCCAGGTTGGGGGTTTATTTTATTTTATTAAAAGCTGCCATAAACTCATTCCTGTGAAAGTCTTAGTTTATACATGTAAGAGTGTGAATGAATCCATTTTGTGTTACGTACTTCTCCACACAAGGAGTATAAATATTAGGAGTGCAAACATGTACTAACAAAACAGATACACAACCCTGCACCCTGAAAAAGAGTGTGAAGTTTCTGAACCTTACAGCTTGGTGAGCATTGTGTATGCCATAATGCTCATGTGGTTTCTACCATCACACTCCTCTTAACAAGAGACAGTGCATTCCGCTGTCACCAGACATCAAAAATGTTTAGTTATTTCATGGCCTTTTGTAATTTGATACATTTGTTAGATGCAAAGTTACATCTCATTCTGATTTTGGTTAATTTCATTAAGGGCTTAATGAAAACTAAAGAGATTGGGCATCTTTTCATTCACTGTGGGTCATTTGTATTTCCTCAGTGCAATTTCTCTTCATATATTGCACCCATATTTTTACCAGATTGTTTCTTGTTGGTTATTAAAAATTTTTAAAAACTCTAGAAATATACTATGTAACAATTTGTACAATTAAGGATGGTTAAGATGATAAATTTAATGTTATGTCTTTTTCATCATCATAAACAAGTAAGTAGTTGTATTAAATGTGAAATCACATCACTTATGCATAACAAGTATTTTCTTCCTTACAAAAGATACTACAAAAGGTGAAAAAATAAACCACAAAGTAGAATACATATTCGCAACTTAAGAAAATATTACCACATTCATATCCTGAAGATTTGCCCCTATTTTTTTCTAGGGGTTCACTAATAGTAGATCTTCTGATTTTAAGGTGTCTCTCACTAATTGGTCACCACCAACAGCCCTGTTTTCTAGTCCTAACACTGTGTCCTCACACAGTTCATTTCCGACGTGTATGCTTTCAACAGAATTTACAATCTCCTGAATTTCTATTTGGAGCCCTTTTGTGGATCTAATTTTTTTTATGATGGTCATGTATGCTTTGCTTCATTTTGTTTTACTCTTCTATTTTTTCGTTAGTGTTTTCTTTAGACTTGGTAATGATTTTGTTTAATTGGCCCAAACTCTTGTTACTTACATATTCTGTGAGCTTGACAATTGTCTTATTCAACTGTTTCGTTATCTCCCCTGATACCATTTCAAATAATTCAGCTGTGATGCTTTTGGGTTTCTTCCTTTTGATACCCCCATGGATCAGCTTTGGGGGAACTGGGAGTTTTTTGCCTTTCCGTCTGTTTGTTTGTTTGGTGCTGAGTCCTGTGGGTTTACTGTGGAGGAAAGCTCTGTTTCTAGTTTGGAGACCTCCGTAGTTAGTACCTACTTTGCAGTGATCTTCTCTGGCTGAGGCTGACTACTGGTCTTGGCCCCTGCCCCAGGACCCAGTCATCTTTGTTAACTTGAGATGGGAGGTTGCAGTGTATTTCACCTAGTATTCAGTTCTTCCAGAATGGACACAGGATTGTTAATTACCCCTAGGCAGCATAGATACTATCATCTCAGAAGAACCGATTAACAGCAATTGCTGTGACACCTTTGCTATAAAATCAATAAAATCGGCATCAATTATAGTATTAAATATGAACTGAATATTGACAGATCCTACAAACCAATTAAGTAGCACCCTTGTGCTCTGATAAGAGACCTGTAATTATAGTATAAACACTTAGGCAAAACAAATCAAACATTGACCTACTATTGACCTACAGTAAACATCAATTAAATGGAACAATAACAAAAATATTCAACAGCATAAAGTTAACTATTTATGTAGGAGTTTATGGAGCTTATTAGTTATACTAGTAAAGGTGGAGGATTGGGGAAACAGAGACTGAAAGAAAGCAAAACTTGCCACACATGGTGGCTCAAGCACTCAAGAGGCTGAGGCAAGAGAATCTCAGTGAGTTCAAGGCCAGCCTGAACTACACAATGAAATCCTGTCACAAAAGGAAAAAAAAAAAAAAAAAGGAAAAAGAAAAAAAAATTTGAAAAGTTAATCAATGGGATAAAAGAAGGAAGAGAAAAAAGGTAGGAAGTCCTATTAAGGAGTAAAAGGAAATTACTAATAATAGAGAACAATCACTGAAAAGAATGAACAAAGAAGAACAAGAAAGATAAGCATCAAAAATGAAGTAAAACAAAGAAAAAGGAAGTGGAAGAAGTTAAAAGGGAAAAAAGAAAAAGAAAGAAAGAAAGAAAGAAAGAAAGAAAGGAAGAAAGAGGGCTAAAAGATGAGGGGAAAAAATGGGAGAAAAATTCCAAATCCCTCCCCACCATGAACAAAAACTAAAAATAATGGGAAATTTTTTAAAAGGCGGCATTAAAGAAAAAAATGTCCTGTGTTACTAAGTGAGTGATGTGGTTCCCCGACCGGCACTCCTGGGACGCAGCCGGACAGCATCTCCTATGTAAGCGCCCAGGCCTGGACCCCCGAGGAGCCCGCCTTGCACCCCAGCCTCGTCCGTCTGTCCCCTGCCCACGGCTCCGGTTAAGGCCGAGGCACACCCGACTCCTGGGCACTGTGGGGCACCGATCTGCGCCCCTTTGCTGCGGAGGTACCGCCTCGGGAAGCGCACTGCGGGACTGAGCGCGGTGAGGCACGCGATCCCTCCCCGCCGGCTGCTGCCTTTGCGCAGCTCTGGGCTCTGGGTCGTTTCCTTTGTCTTCGCCTCTGTTCCCAGTGCTGCGCTCCCCTGGGGGTCAGCGCCACTGCTCCCGTGAGGGTGGCGCTGCTCCAGGTCTGCTGGGTCACAGAGGGGAGTAGTCTGGGTTGGCTGTCTCCTGGGGGAGGGCGCCTCGTACCTCTGGAAACTGTATTGAATTGGGTCTTTTGCTTTGTTTTGTGTTGTGTTGTGTTTTGCTTTGTTTTGGTTTGGTTTGGTTTGGTTTTTGAGGGTCTCACTATGGAGTGCAGACTGGCCTTGAACATTCTGTGTGGCTCAGGCTGGCCTCAAACTCACAGCGATCCTCCTGCTTCTGTCTCCCAAGTGCTGGAGTTACAGGAGTGTGCCGCCATGTCGGGCTGGAAATTTCATTTTAAAATGAAAAAAGTGCTTGTAACATATGTGCGCATCTGTCTATGAACGTTAGAAAATGTTCTCAGTACTTCCTCATTAAATATATGATCTGCATTAATTTTTGTTTATTCAGATATTATTTATCACTAAGGAAGCTATTTTCTCTATTTCTAGTTTGTTAAAAGGATCATTTTTGGAAATTGATAAGTAGTCATTACTTGGCTAAAGTAACTTTTATTTATCTGTTGACATGAACATGTACTCTCCTTTGATCAGTGCATATATAATTTTTTAATAACAGTCTTGGATACAATTTGGCTTAGCTTTC
>RJWM01021337.1:18857-35701 GCA_004363535.1 Dasyprocta punctata | reverse complement strand
ACATATAAAACTGAAAGAATTGCTATAAGAATACACATACAAGTGAGTACAAAAAATGAACACACACAAAAAGAAAAATCAAGATATATCATGCTCAGGTATAAATCCCTATGATGAATGTGACCATTACGTATATCAAAAGTGTACCAATTAAATTTTTAAAAAACACACACTATATATGGCAAAAGATATGAAGGCAAGGTATAAAAGTGGTAAAGGCTTAGACTAACAAAAATGTTCAAAGTCAGACATCTCTTAGTGCTGATAAGGACTTGGAGGAGTGGGAACTCACACTGCTGGCTGTGGTGAAGCTGGGTGACAGGTACAAATAATTTACTTATTCTTTGTACTTTTTTGCATGTCTAAAATTGCATGATAAATTTGAAAAATAGAACCAACCAAGCTACTTTCTAATAAAGGTCTTTCTAAGGAATGGGGAAATATGCAGTTCAAACATGAGTGTTTCCTAGATGATAGCAACATCATCATCGAGTAAAGTGTCACATGTTTGGTGACCCTACATGTCAACACCGAAGCCACGCTCTGCCTTCTGTTTACCACCCTGTCTGCAGCTTTCTTCCCCAGTTTTCTTTCTCTGCTCTGTTTCTCTCATTGTCTGCCTCTCACCTTCAAACCAACTTGTTGCATGGTTTTTCCAGTCTGTCTATAACATCAAAAACACTAGTATCTGCTATTTGTGGAGGCCTTTTGTATTAGCCTTCCTATTGCTGGGATAAAATGTGTAGTGCGCACAATTTAAAAGAGGGGAAGAGTAATGCGACTCATGGTTGCAGAGGCCTCAATCCACAGTTGCTTGGTTCCAAGCAGAAATATCATGGCAGAGCAAAGCTGCTCACTTCATGGCCTCTGGGAAGCAAAGCAGAGAACAGAGCCAGAGAGAAAGGGCCAAAGCATCAATACAGTCTACAAGGTTATGCCTCCATGACCCACCTAGACACCCAGAAGTGTGCTTCATCAATCTCCTAGGTGGCTCTCAAGCCAATCAAGCTGATAACCCAGTTTAACTGTCCCACCTTCCCATGAGCAAGTTCCATGTTTACTGCTACAGATGCTAACCCACTGGATCCTCACAACTGTCTTACTACCAAATGCTGAAATGACAAGGACACCTGTTACATCCTGCACAAGTGTACAAGGATGCAAGCACTCACAAAGACTGATCAACTTTCCCAAAGGCATGCAGATAGATAACAGACCCACAGCCCCAACCCATGTGTTCTTAGTCCAAAAGCCATGCTTATTAGCTCTACTGTTCTACTTTTCATATAAAATGTGCATTTTACATATTTTACATTTACTTCAAAGCATTTAAAATCCTTGATTTTGGTGAAGATGAAATAGGTTGAGAGGAAAAAATCATTACTTACAAAATGTTGGTTCTCCAAGAATAACACATTGATCTTATTACATTTGATGCTAACAACAAAACCAGGAGGGAGAATTTTTCAAGTTAATCGATTTTCAGACAAAGAAACAAGCTCAGAGAAAATCAGTAAGTGTAATTCAGGTTATATATAGCTGATGAGTGGCAGTGCAAGGTCTCAAACCCAAGCCCAGATTTTTAATTGCATATAACACTCTATTATTGCCTCTTAAGAGTCACAACACACAACTTTCCCTGTCAAATTCTAAGGTCTATGAGAAAAATTCTTCACTTTTGTTCAGAGAGAGTTATATAAAAAAAAGGCATGCACTTTCTAGCCTCGACTAATTAACATGCAATAGATCAAGGCTGAAACATTGTTATACGCATACATTCATGCACACATACCCTGTAGGTGTGTGTGTGTGTGTGTGTGTGTGTGTGTGTGTATTTTTCTGTTATGGAGTTCCATTAACTGTTTGATACAGATGGACTTAAAGTTTACTAGTCACCAACTTGTGTGTATTTCAATATATTCTAAAAGTCTGATGACTCTTCTGGTAGGTACCATCTCTGCCCTCCGAAATGGAGACCCCAGAAATGTGCCCATAATGGGAAGAGCAGTTCATGTTGTAACTGACGGCTATGACATTCTCCCCTCCTATCAACCTAAAGGGGACCTGTTTCCCACCTTAGTAATGGTTCTCTTAGAAGTTATCTTTAAGCCTCTGTTGCATTTAGAAAGAAGCCGTTTTCTTTCTCCTATCCATTTCAAAATGCAGACATTCAACAAAGAGCTTTCTATCACTTGTCAATGACAAAAGTGTCTTCCAAGTAGATAGTCAAACTAATATTTCTATAATATTTCTAGCCTCACAAAAATACAGGCTTTGAAGAAGATTTTTCATACTATGTTTTTTATTTTATCTGGTTATGTATGTCCAAATATTCAGCATATAAAAAGCTCAAGAAAATGAAAAATTTGGAAAATACTCATTTATAGAGAAAAAAAAGAGAATATTTCAGGCTGCCCTTAAATAGTTTGAGTATGTTATAGATAAACATGTACCAACAATGAATATAGTCAATTCTCTTAGTTCAATAAAGCATATATAGTTAGAAGTGAGCAGACTGCAAATTTTACAAATTTTCAAAAAGACTCCACTGTGGGACAAGCTCAAAATTACTCTAAAATTAGATATCAAACTATAACTCAGTTGATTAAAAGCAAGCAGGGAACATTTTAAGAAACATCCTTACTTCCATTTCCTGCTGTCAAAGTCTGAAAATAGGTGAACTTTGAGAATTAAGAGATGACTTTTCTTGAGTATTTAATAACCACTTGTAAGTTAAAGCAGAAAGCTCCCAGAGAACCATTCATCTATCAAAGAAAACTTTAGTCTTCCATGAACTTGATCTTGCCATTAAACTGTTTCTGTTTTTTTTTTTAATTCACATTTTTGGGGTGGAGTTTTTGAGGCAGGGTCTCACTACGTAGTTCAGATTTGACTTGAAATCACTCCGTAACACAGGCTGTCTTCGAACTCAGCAATCCTTCTGCCTCAGCCTCCTGTGTGCTTGGATTATAGGAGTCTGCCTCTATGCATGGCTAAAAATCCATATTTTTGTGCCAGTGATGAAAAGTAATTTTTAAGGCGGCTCTTCCTGGATGCATTAATAAAATATACATTTACAATACTATAATTCACATGTATTGGGGCCTGTTACCCACAAAAGGGGAATAAAACAATCTTACAGGAAATGTGGAATGGGTGCTATTCCGGAAAATATTATATTAGGTTTACATTGCATAACTAATGTGACCATTTTCCAGTTGAGATCCAATGATTTTACAGTCAGTAAACAAAACAGTAGTGTCTTTATGAAATTTCATACACAATTCAACATCATTCTGGGTTAAGTAGATGTCCATTTACCAATTCTTCAGAATGTTTCCAGAAGCTTTTTCTTTCTAAACTCTATAACTTCTATAGCTTAGATTTTTCCCTAAAAGAAAACGCTTAAATATAGCTTTTCCAGTAGCTGAAATGACTTGGAATTGGACTTCAGACCTTTTGTAGGCTAGGCTTCAGTCTATGAAAATTTAACAAATTAGGTGATTAAGGAATAAGGAATGAGAAAAATCAACAGATCCAAGAACCGAACTGTCATTTTGAAGTTCTTCATAAATTGCTCAGAAAAAAACTTGTCAGCCCATGGACATATTTCTTCTATCCCTCTGTCTTAGTATTTGTCTAAAACTTTTATTTTACAGTCCTTCTGCCTAGGAAAATATACCTATTATTTTCATCTTTATAAATTCACACTTTTAAAAAGAACCTTGAGATTTAAAAAACCAGAACACATACATATACATCAATGTGGATTACACTGAATTTGACATCAAGTCTTTCAATTTGCTTCTTTTTTGCTAGTATAACTTTTAAAAATAATTCATAACTATTTTAATAAAATTGTATTTATTTACAATGTACATAATGTTTTGAGTTAAGTAACAAATGGACCTAAAGTTCTAGATGTGTGACACACACCCTAATCCATTATTGTTCATTAGAATGCACATGTTAAATACATTTGAAAAGAAGTCACAATGAATGATGAGTCAAAAGGGAAACAAATGCATGCAAACGGTTTTCTAAGGGTACTTACAAGTGCTTATATTCTATATTTCAGTGCTACAAGGTTACTATATTATAAGTGTATATAAAATTTATATATTACATATAATTTTTACCTATTACACAGTATATATATATTACAATTTTTGGTAAATGCTAACAGTGTGTTTTATAATGCTCAAGGTTTTTAATGGTTATTAACTAAGCTATACCAAGGTCTGACCCATAGAAAATTTAAATTTTTGTTTTTATGTGCATGCTAGCATGTTTTCCTTTACCTGCCAACAATAGAGACTGGCATCACCCTCCTCAACCAGCAGGTGCCACCCCTGGCTGTCAAGTGCTAGCTTCGGAGAGGACCGGAGTATGTTGGGGAGTTTCTGGGACAATGTGAATGCGCGCTCCTGGAGTTTGGAGAAAGTGCATAGGACAGGCCGTGTCTTGTTTCAAGATTTCCTGAGAAATGCCTGAAAGCAGGAAAAAGTCTATCTGGAGCAACTGTTGCTAACAGGGAATAAACAGAAAGCAGCACTGCATGGGGAGAAAGAGAGAGAAAGAATGGGCTGCAGGTGGCTATTTCTGTGGCTTCCTCTGACACAGTATAGGGGTCGGAAGGTGGGACAGGTGTGGGCAGGCAGACGCCCCACTGGAGAGGAAGCTGGGGAAGAGGACTGCTTGTAGGAGCCAAAAGTAATCACAGCTTCCTTCTTTGAGAATCTTCATTGATGGAAGAGGCCAGGGGAGAACCTGAAAATCAGCAAGACTCACGCGCAGAAGTCACTAGCAATTGCTGGAACTAGACTAAACCAGAGAAAGATCAAAAACATTTTCCCACCTCTGGAAGGTCTTACAAAATGTCTTCTTCCTTTATTTCTCATCTAAATTACAGCACCAGAGGAGGTAGATTTTGACTTTTACAAACAGGGAAAATTTAAACACCTCTTATCCTATCCAACACTAAAGAACTGGAGAAGGAACAAGTGATAAACAGACCAAGGCGGCCCCTTCCAGTTCAAAGACTCAGGAATCTGGTCTAAAAGTTACAGAGATCAGATTTCATGTGTATTTGTGATTAGAATTTTAATGCATTAGACTTTAAAAATAATCCAAAATGACTGGTAAATTATACAAAATGACAAATGCTATTGAGATACCCTTGCTCAATTGAAAATAGAAACAAAATGGGAAAATTCACATACTTTTGTCTGTTCAGCAAGCTACAGAAAAGCACATTCTCTATACAAAGATAACAATAGTAGCAACTGTTTTTAAGAGCTCTCACTGCTAATTACCGTGCTTAGTAATTTAAAAATCCTATTTAATTCTCTCAATAACTATATGAATATATGAATATTACTATCCCCATCACATAGATGGGAAAATTAAGGCTACCATCATGCTGTAGCAAAAGTAGTAAGTTTATATTGGATTGTAATTCAAAGATTCATACTTCTACCTGCTGAGAAGATAACTACCTTATTAATAATGCACTTGGGAAGGTCAGAAAATTTATATTCAAGGGTATGGAGAACATAAAACAGAACAAAATAAAATTACAGTTGAGATTTGCCATTAATAAAAATTAGAGAGTTTGGAATATGAAATGAAAGTCAAATTTTAAAGTATAAGGAACTCAGCAAAAAATAAAGCATTTTCTACTAGTAGAAGTTTAGTAAATATTCAATAAGTTACTCATGAATTAAAATGACATTTGCACTCCTAAAATTCACTTAGCATAGAAACTAGAGTATGGGAAGCCCTGTGATCATAAACAATACCACACGCATTCATCATGCACTGAGCATTGGCTATGTTCTAGTCTAGACATCGTACCAGATTCTAAATGCTGAAGAGTAAACAAAACAGGTCAGGCAGCTGCCCCGACGGAGATGACCACTTATATGCCTATCATGCCAGAGTCGCCTTGAATCTGGAGGTTGATTTGCCTACAGCTGCGCATCCAGTGTCAGAGCAAACCTTATGAAATGGAAATTCAGAAGCCTATTATGGATTAAACTATGAGGGGACCTTAAATCTTACAAGAAAAAAGGTTACTTTCAAGGAAAAGAAAGATTCTGCTTCTGTCAATTAAAATAACTTTTATCGCATTAGTATTTTAAACAGCCGGATTAACAAAGGTACATCTGTGAATGATTCCAGGTTCCCCTCCTGTGCATACTGAGCGGTGGCCTAGGGCAACACATCATTACAAGTTCCTCTCTCTTGGTGAATGCGTAGTTGATAAGCATCATTATAAGTTCAGTCGTGGAAAGCATAAATGACACTTTCTACAAAAGTTTACATGTGGCAGCCCCAAATACGCCACAGCAACAGAGAGAGATTGATGAAAAAGGGTTGGTTTCTATAGCAACTATCGCATGACTATCTGTAAGCCAAACCACGGCAAGGGAAGCAAAATGAACACTTTTAAAGTCTGCGGCAGGTCCCTTTGTCTACTTAGCATAACGTTAAAATTTAATATATTTTCTCTTATATGGATAAACTTCTCCTTTTATTTGTCATTTCACAATCTGATTGCTTTTTTGTTTGAATGGGTTTGTTTTCATCAAAGCTTATAAGTCTAACCTCTATAAAAATGACTATATTTTCCTACTGAAACTTCCATGCATAAATGAATAAGCAGAAACACAAAAGCTAATTGGCCTGAGCAGAGAAACATGGATTGTGAAAAATTGTATTGTATTTCAAAAGATAGATTCTATAAAATGCTATTATGAAACTACAGCTCTTTGTTTATTTAGTGGGTTTTTTTTTTAAAAATAAAATTCCAACAACCTGCTTTTCATAATAGCTGTCACTAGAAAAAAGCAGGGAAGTGGAATTTCAACACAATTACTTGTTCCTTCATTACCATATATGCAATTGGGTTGCTCCTTCTATATTTCTGCTAATATAATCAACAATTTACCTAATTTTTCTCTTTGTTTTTATCCATACCCATATGCATGTATGTGTAAGCGTGCGCGTATGTGTGATTATTTGTATCTTCCCCTTGTTCAGACTCATCTTTAATGAAATATAGAAAGATAATAAAACATTTTAATCTTGAATAAAACTACTGCCTTTGTAAGGAATGCTTTTCTGAGCTCCTGTATGATGTGTTACTCAAAAAGACACACACAGGAAAAGAAAAAGCCATAAACATCAAACAAGGGAAAATGACTATTTATCATCCAAGATACGAAATCCTTTTTTGGCCAGTGCCGTACTTCACACTGTCCACAACAGTGTGCTGGGTTTCAGGAGGTCACACTTTAGGTTCAGGTTGGTGGTTCTTAAAGTCCTCTGCAATACCACCATTAATGATTTCTACCTCCCAAGCATCCACGCCAGTGTGCCTACTTCCACTTGGTTGAGAGAAACCACAGAAGGAACTGATTTTGCCCTGAGAACTGGATCTGGCTGCCATGACACATTTCCCTGTGCCTCCTTTGCACCCACGAGACACCGCAGGATAATGCAAAACCTGCTCTTAAGCTACCCAGTCCGACATCTTCAAAGGGTGAGAGGCAGAATCTTCAAACACTGATCCAGGGACTGTCCAGTGATGGGATGATTCACAAGGACCCTATAAACAGTTTTCCCAGTGATGAAAATTCAGCTTGCTTACTAACAGAGATAATGTGAAACTCAATTACACTGTGTCACTGTGTACTTCGAGAAAGAGAATTTCAATGTAAATACATCACAGATTACAAAGTACATTCCTCCTGTAACAAAGGCAGCAAGGGCAAGGAACTTGCTGTTTCTAGAAGCTACAACATTCCAGATGCAAGTTACCACACTGGCAAAACACAGAAGGGATAAACATCCCAAAATAGAAGCAGAGAGGGATTCTGGAACTATGGCCTCTGGTATAACCTTCTCAATTCATTCTATTTGGATGCCATTTGTGAGCAATTACTCCCTTCCAGGTGCTGTGCTAAATCCTTAATCTATATTCTCTCAGATATTTTCATAAATACATATAAGTTATGCAATACAGGTCTCACCTTACAGAAGAGGAAATGAAGGTTTGAAGGAGTTAAGAGATGAGGTAAGTGGCAGAGATGATTTTGGGACCCATCTCTCTACTCCAAAGCCCAGGTTGTCATCCCTATAGCCTCTGTCTGGTGGCTCATTTGGAAGATGGAGAAGCTGCCATCCAGAGAAAAGTCACATTCAATCACAGTCACAAATGAAACCAGAAAATAAATATATTTATTTCAAGTCATGAAAAATGGTATTTTCATTGAACCCACCTAAAGGTAAGATAGGTTTTACTGAGTAATATTGTCATGCCTTCCAAGTTTACCTTATTTCTACTGACGGCCAACTTTCTTTTTACCAGATTCCTCCATAATTATTTTCCAATCTCTTAAATTGCCCCTACTTTTATTGTTGGTTTACAATTACTAAATTATAAAGAAAATTTGATAAAGTTCTGAGTTTCTTAGAAAAATGAAGTATAAGAATAATACAGTCTTTAATTTGGTAAGTATAACTGTATTAGGAAAAAATAATAGACCAGTTCACCCAAGTAGATAAATTAATGAGCAAATACTACTGAAAACATTCCTAATATTTATAAAAGTTATCATTTTGTTAAGAATTTTAAGTTTTTAACTCACAACCTTGTACTTGCCAGGCAGGCACTGTGCCACTGAGCTACATCGCTGGCTAAGAATTTTAGGTTTTATTTAAATATGCATGCTCATTCTTATGCACTAATTTAAGCAAATTTCTCTTCCTTTTGTCAGTAGAAAGGAAACATTCAAATCTCAGGTGAATCGTAAGATGACTATGCCAAGTAGAATGAATTTTAAAGCCAGCGTATTCTATATATTGTATAAATCAAAATATTCTCAAATTATTTATAACTCCCACAATGGAGATTTTCAGCACAGCAAAAACTTAAAAAGCACAAATAACCTACTGTCGAAAAAAGAGGTCTAAGTTACAGTAATATTGGAAAAGCAAACTTAGTGCCACAAATGCAAATGAGTCACTACTTTGTGACATTTGACTTTTATTATTTTTGTCATATATCTATGATTTTACTTTACTTTTTTTTTCCAATCCTAAGGATGGAATCCAGGACCTTGCACATGGCAGGCAAGGGCCATACTGCTGAGCTTTGCCTCTAGCCCTTACTGCCCTATTGGGTATGTTCAACAATCTGAGGAGGTTTAGTACTTTTTAGGAACAATTGCCTCTCCAGTTGTTCCTGCTCTATCATAGTCCACTTCCAGCTTTCTCTCTTCTGGCCTTCTGAATCTGGGGATCACCCTGTCCACATCATCTCAGGGAGGTCCCAGCGTGGCTTTGCTCAAAAGACTTCCCTGTCATCTTCCTAATGTCAGCCAGCTGTTCTCGTACTCTGGTGTTTTTCTCCCTGGGAGTTGGCATGACCCAACATTTTACTCAGTATTCATTTGCATATTGTCCTGCCTCTGCAAGCAAGATGCAAACTCATAGAAGGAAGGGACTTTGGTTTTTCATCACTGCAATCATCAGAGCCTTGAAAAGTATCAAGTTCATAGCAGATTTTGTACTACTACTTTCCAAAGTGGTAGATGGAACCTTCACAGTTCCAATGCTCCTGACATGGTGTTTTGTTTTGTTTTACAGACATATTTATCGAGCACCTAGCAATTATAAGATAGTAATTCAGGTGTTAGGATCATGAATGCATAGAAATATTTAATTTTACTGTTAGGGAGTCTAGAAGAAATGATAAAGTTACACATTACAAAGCAACACATATTGAATGTATGTTGTATTAATAAATGCTATATACATTTAGAGCACAGGCAAATTGATACAAACTAGAGGGGTCATGAACTGCCTCAGAGAGAACAGTTTCAAGTGGATCTTGAAAAGGCTAGGATTTGATTTAGTAGGAAATGACAGTACAGAAGGTGGAGACATACATTTCCAGGGAATGATTACTAAAGCAGCCTAGTCAAAACTGAGTTCTACTGACCAAGTGAACTGGAGGAGATGACTGTCCGGGTGGGGTGGAGGGTGGTACTTGAACAGGGGTTGGAAGGCCAATATTTTCCAGTAGGCACCAGGAAACCACCTAGCATTTTTCATAAATGTTTTGTTATCAATGTCACATTTCAGACATGAAAACCTAGAGGCAACTCAAGAATAGGACTAGAGGGGTCTGCACAGGAAGCTCTTCAGAGCCAAGAGAAGTGAACACTGACAGCTGCATCCCCCAAATCTATCCCTTTTCCCAACAGTACCCAATTTTTGCCCATATTTTGTTAGAAGCGCCATGCTCCAGGAGAATTTAACCTGACTGTGTCCTTGTCTGAAAGATATCCTATCTGCATGTCACTTGCCCAACCCACAAAAAATCCAGCTGCATCACTCATAACGTATCCTCCCTCTGGTCTCGAGCATTGGTTCAGGGGTAGCCAGGTGACACACTTCAAGTCAGTGAAATACAAAAGTATGGTTCCTGGAAGCTTCCAGGAAGCATCCTCTTAAAACACACTTTGGATGTCATTGTGGCTGAACTGGAATTCCTTTGGCTAGAAGAGGATGGAGCCTGCAGAACCAGAGAAACAGTCTAGAGTACTTGATGTAAGTTTGTCTTGAGGTCTGCTTTGTATCTGGACTTTCAGTTCTGGCAGCCAATAAAATTCCTGTTGCTTAAAACAGGCTGTGTTGCCTTTTCTGTTCCTTGCAAGCAAAAGCATTCTAGCTGATATACCTTGGGCTTGAAGTAAGCATGAGTGTCTGGAGGAGGTTATTAGCAGTGGGAGAGAGGGAATGGGAAGGAAGGTATTTGCTCATTCAGTAAACATTTCCTGAGTGTCTCCTATCTGCCAGGGAAAAGGCTAGAATTTAAAGAACAAGAAGATAAACATGACAGTCCTTCCATTAAAGAAAGCTCCTTGTCTAAAAACAGTAGTCTAAGGTCATGATTCTCCTAGCAATGACTAGGCAGTGAAGAGGCGTAATGCAACCCCTGCAAGGACCAAAATGTGAGAAGAGGAGAAAGAGGTGGAGAGAGGAGGGGGAAGAGTAGAGAGAGAATGTGGGAAGGGGAGGGAGGGAAGCTTTAGGAGCATCCTAAATGCAAGAATGGCATGAAAAATACAGGATGATGTAGAATCCAGAGGGCAGACATCTCATGAGTGATACAGGTAGATTTTTCTATCTGGAAAAAATCAGAAAGATAGGGGGGAAATGAACTGACCATTTCAGTCTAGTTGTCTGAAAGATCATTGTTCTAAAGCCTCCCTACATTAACTTTGGGACAGAGGGACACATATAAAGGCATTTTGTCCATTATGAAGGCCCCTGAGGCAAGGGGTGTAAAGAAGAGGAGATTTATTTGTAGGACGACATAATTTAACAACACTGAAGTCTTACCTTAATAAGTGATTCTCATAGAGGGAACACACTTGTAGATTTTTTCTAGATTCCAATTTAATTCCTGCCATTTACTAGCTAAGTGAACACAGAACACATGACTTTGATAAAGTGGGGACAATCATAATATCTACTTGAGTTAATACCTGTAAATTTCTTAGAAGAATTCTGGCACATTAAAGGTGTTATGTAAATGTTAACTACTCCCCCCTTGTATCAGTATATGTTTGTGACACATAATACATTCATCATGGGAAACTGGTACACATCCACATTGCATTTCAATCCCTTTTACTTTCTCTTGTCTCCTCCCTTTTATCTCCCTCATCTCCAGATTCCTTTTCCATCTGTACAAAGTCTATCTCCCTATTTCCAATAATCTATCCTGTATTTTGTTCTTTATATTATTTATACTTTGGGTTTCTCATATAAGAAAAACCATGTGATATTTAACCTTCCATATCTGATTTATTTCAGCTAGCATTATGTCCTCAAGTTGCATCCACTTTATATGAATGACTGAAATTTATCATTCTTTATGGGTGAGTAATACTCCATGGTATATACACACATTTTCTTTATCCATTTATCTGGATGTGCTGATAGGTGCTTTCAAGATTTATCCATCACAAGTTGTGCTGCTATAAACATAGTTGTTTTTGCTGCTGCTGCTGTTGTGCTATTCAACGGCTTAGTATTGGGTTAAAATAAACTCTGAAGTGACATCCTGGGCCCAGATCCCATAGTTTACTACATGACTCTCAGCAATTTACTTAATCTCTTGGTGCTGCATCCATAAAATAAGAATGGTTATAATAATAGTAGTTTTATTTTCACGGCATTATCCTGAGGGTCAGTCACATGCAAAATGAAGTCTGGAACATTGTAAGCACTTTGCATTAACCAGTGCTGGTGCTCGTACTGTCAGAAATCGGGAATTAAAAAAAAAGAGGCATCACAGAGGTCCAGAGAAAGGCTTATATTAAAGAACATAAATACATTTTATTAATGGATCAAAGAATAAGATGCTCTACACCCAAGGGTTGATGCTAATGATAAATGTAAGTTCACAGACATTACATGGAAGGCAATAACAGCTTTATCTGTTTTCTTTCTCAGCAACAGCTCAGGGAGAGACTGAGGAGTGTCAGAGTGAGTTATCATTGCAGGGGGTGAGCTCCAGAGTTCATCACAAAAGGCAGGCATCATCTGAGAAAGAACTGTCTCGGCTCCCTCAGGCACTGGCAGTCTGAACAGATTCCATGTTTGGTGCGCCCATCTGAGGATCGCTGTGCATCCCCCTGGCCAGGAGCCAGCAGCTCATAATCTACAGTTTTGATAGTGGAATGCATTTATGAGACACTCTTGGAGGGATGATGCACTATCTGTTACTGGAGGATAAAACCAGTCTAGTTGATCCTAAACTGAATTTGAACCCACATTTGACCTTCTTGGTGCACTTGGTAACCTATAGAGAGGAATCACCTCTGAACCTCTTTCATAGTCTGGGTAAGTAGACTTGTGCTTATAACCTATACTTGAGAGCTTTTCCTCAATGGAATGAGCTATAGAACTGGGCCCTTCCGTTTGAATTATGGCGGCTACTCTCACTTGTTTACATTGGAGTATCTCCTATGCCATTTAAAGTCTCAAAATATGCAGTTTTATGGAAACTTCCTAAACTGGCTAACAACTGTTTAATGACTGCTTAAAATAACCAAAGTGAAGCAGAGCAAACCCCATTGTATTTTGGAAACATATTTCTGAGACCATCTTGAGTTCTCCTTTGCAATAGCTGAATATTTAAAGAAAGATTCCATCTCTATCATACTTAGTCATACGCTTTTAAATTCCAAGGGAAAAAAATATCAGAGACTGTGCAAATACTAAGACTCAGCCTAAGTGTAGTCCTTGAGATGCTGAGTCTAGACCTGGAAGTTTAAAAGCTAGAAGCCATTTTTATTTTTGAAAGGAATCTTTTGACACACTAGACAGCAGTACCAATGTCAAGTGAACAGACATCGTGTTTAAACCACTGCATTATACATGGCCGGGACTGCTAGAATCATAATCACAAGCATATTCATTGCATGAGACTCTTCACTTCCTGTGATTTTATTCCAGACTTCATAGAATTGCAAAAGGCCTGCAGAGATAAGGTCGAACGTAGACAGTGTCCCAGAGTAATTCCAAGTGGCAAAGAAGAGGCCAGTCAACTCAAGACTTTTGTTGGGTGTCCCTAGGAAAAGACACCAGAAATAAGAAACACAGGAGGGAACTGAGAATTACAAATGTTCTGAGCAGCAAATATGTCCAGAATTCTCTAGAGGAGAAGAAAGAAAGAAAGAAAGAAAGAAAGAAAGAAAGAAAGAAAGAAAGAAAGAGAGAGAGAGACAGAGAGAGAGAGAGAGACAGAGAGAGACAGAGAGAGAGAGAGACAGAGAGAGAGAGAGAGAGAAAGAAAGAAAGAAAGAAAGAAAGAAAGAAAGAAAGAAAAAAAGAAAGAAAGAAAGAAAGAAAGAAAGAAAGAAAGAAAGAAAGAAAGGTAGGTCCTGGAAAATCAAGCTATGGCTTATGGGTCCTTGCAAATTTGAGTCATGATCAGTGGGATGTTGGGGGACAGAGCTGCTACTCTGAGAATCCCTTCTCACCCATATCCATCCAGTCTATGCTACAATGCCACTTCTCACAAAAAATGCACCCTTCATTCCTATTTAATACTACAAACTGTGCCGCATCCAATACTTCAGAACCTTCTTACTCTCCTCTACTTTTTGTTGTTTCTATAGCAACTATCACCTTCTAACATACCACTGTATATAATTTGTATAATGTTTATTGCCCAATGTTGATTTCTCCCTACAGAAGTGAGAAAATTTATGTTTTTGACCCTCTGATATTTCATGAGCACTCAGAAGAGTCCCTGGCATGTAATGGATATACACGAATATTTATTAATAAACGAATACCTCTAAGACTACCATCAATCTGGGATATCTTGGCTTCCCTTCTATAAACCCTCATCAATACTCTGACAACTTGATCTCACCTTTGAGGAGTGGGGATTTCAGTATAGTGAACTCAGAGGTGAAAGAATTCAACAGCCCACCATACTAGCATGGAGATCTTGAAGCTAGGCCAAGGGATTTGAGCTTTGTGTTCTAGAAGATTTCCCCTCTACAGAGGCCTTTCTAGAATCTATCTCCTTGAGAGATTTTTTTTTCTTCCCATAAGAACTTGCAAAAAAGGGCGGTTTGGTTTTCCTTCTACATAGAGGGATTCTTTTCTCAAGTGGAAACCAGGAAGGGCCAAATAAAAAGAATCCACATGCCTTCAATAGCCAGGGGATGGCTAGAATTTAAAAAATAAAACAAAATAAGTATTGGTAAAGATATGGAGAAACTGGAGAGTTTGTTCACTGCTGATAGGAATGTATAATGGTTCATCCACTGTCAAAAACAGCTTTGCAGCTCCTTAGGAAGTTACACATGGAATTAACACATGACCCTGCCATTCTGCTCCTAAGTATATGCCTGAAAGAATTGAGAACAAGAATTTCAAAAGTTCATGTTCTCGTGTGTTCTGGCAGCACTAATCTCAATAGTCAAAAAGTGGAAACCACTCTAGCATCCATCAATAGACAAGTAAACGTACTGTAGTATACCCATTAAGAGGACTGAAGTACTGCTATAACATGGATTACCCTACAAAACATCATGCTAAATGAAAGAAATCAGACTCCAAAAGGTTACATTCTGTGTGTTTCTACTTATACAAAATGTCCAGAAAAGATAATTCCACAGAAACAGAACACAAATTGGTGGTTGCCTGGGGCTGAATGGTTGACAGAGATGGGGGGAAATTGCTTAAGGAACAGTAAATGAGTTTAACTTTGGAGTGTTGAAAGTGTTTTGGAAGTAGACAGAGAGCAACTACAACACTTGAGAGTACAAATGCTACTGAGTAGTTCACTTTAAAATGGTTATGTGAATTTCACACCAATTAATTATTAAAATTATTAAAACAGTGAATGAATGAAGCCACTTAGGTCTACTTAGTACAGACAAAGAACCCTGGAATGTTCTGCTGATCAAACCCACTGGGGTTTGGGTCCAAAGCAACAGTAAGTAGTGGAAAGTGTCTTGGCCTTGTTCTTGTGGCATCTGTACCCCAGGGAGATCAGAAGATCAGGGCTGAAGATGGGGACCAGGATTCAAATCAGCCTCCCCCATTTTCCCGTGAGCCACATGCATCCCAGTGAATGCCTGAAACTTTGGGTAACACTGAGTTCTACATGTATTATATTTTCTTGTATGTTTCCATACATGAGATCATAAGACATAACAAAATGAAACCATTATAGCATTACACAGTGATAAAGTCATGTGAGTTTCTCTCCCTCACAATAAGAGATCTTTCATGGAATATTTTTGGACTATAGCTAGCTTGATTAACCAAAAGTGGAGAAAGTAAACCATAGATGGGGAGGTGCATCATATTTACCACCCTGACACCCCAGGCTCAAATCTGTCTGTCTCACTTGTACCTTATTTATATTAAATCCTAGTTTAGTCCCTTTTGCCACAGTGAAGGTCAAGAACAATTTGAAGGTGTTCTGATCCCTTTCTTAATCAATCACTGAAACAAGGAGGGCTGTGAATCAAATGCCCACTCCAGTAAATATCCTGCCTGCTACAGTCTGGCTCAGTCTGCATCCTAGAGAACCTGACACTGACCATGGTCTCATTTCATCAACACACTAGGTTCACTGGGAGGAGAACACTAACCAGTAATATAAGGACATAGGTTTGAATCCTATGTGCTTTATTTCTCACCAAGTAAAACCTCCTTCAAGGAACACGAATTCACAGGAGGATGGCTGTGATCAATTGGAGACATTTCAAACCATCTCCTCACACATTTCTTGTGGGCAGTGGGTCAGGACCCTTAATAGATATTTAACTGTCAAATGCACAAAAGACCATAGAGGCAGGGTGAGGAGAATATTCATTGGGAAATATAGAGAATATGTAATCTCTGCCTTCTCAGGATTAGGTACATGTAAAAACTCACTTCTTAAACTAATGGTAGGGGGAAAAAACTAGAGAAACACATTTGACACATGATGGTGTGAAATAAAGAATTATTTTCATCAGGATCTCCTTCTCACTCCATTTCCCAGTCTCATTTCTGCCTTCACTGAGTGGCCCTTTCATCTCATTCAACTGCTTTCACCTGAAGATTGTTCACACTTGGGGCATCTTTGTATGGCAGAAGGGGAAGAGTTGAAGCCTCCCCTTTGCAAGCTTATGTGTTTGGTCCCAGGAGTTAAGGAAAAGACAACAGACCCACACAACACACTTTCCTGGGGCTCTGTGCCTGTGACTTTAAACAAACCATTTTCCCTTTCTATAGATTAGATCCCAAAC
>RJWM01021337.1:0-18757 GCA_004363535.1 Dasyprocta punctata | reverse complement strand
GATAGTTTGTTATCTATGATAGGAATATTTTACAAGAATCAATTTTGTTGTGAGGGGAATGATCACCAATCATGACCTAAAAGTAAATATGAAAAAGTTCTGAATTTGCAAAGCTCCCTTAGTCATTCTCTACAGTCAGAATCTAAAGTCACCATCACCTTTCTTGGCACTTGCCTTCTGGATCTCTGTCCAAATGCTGATGTTTAACAGAACACACTATAAATTTTCTACATACAAACATGAACTAAGCTGTCTAAAACTATAGGATCTCCAAAGTGGCCAGAGCATAGAGATTCACATGATGGCTAATAGTTTTCTTTGCCTAGTCGATAGGCAAAGATTTAAAAGAATGAGAATATCCAATGTTAAGATGCAGTAGAAAATACAATGGTGGTTGAAACTGATTCATTCTTTCAGGAGGATAGATTGGCGATAGGTAACAAAAGCTCTAAAATAGTCACAATTCTGAATAATTCCACTTCTGAGAATGTATCTTCAGGCAATAACCCAATACCAGTGTTCACCATTGGGCTTCCTCTTTAATAATGGAAATAACCATTTTTTTAAGAACAAAAAACATTTTAAAAGGGCTATTATAAAATAAAACACTATCCTGCCCGAGTTACATTAATTGCAATGAAAAGGTCTTCACAGTATTTAACCTAATGAGGAAAAAATATGGAACAATGCAAAAAACACAAAAATTTGTATAAAATGTACCTAACACAAATACGTGCATCTACAATTTCTGGGAGAATATAAGTGTACAATATCAAAGAGATTGAATGATGTGTGTTTATCCCATTTAATATATTTATTCTCAGGATTCTCTTTAATAAGTGCGAGATATTATTTTTAAAGTCACATTCATCAGTGTTAAATTCTTGTGCAAAATAAAGTCCTCAAAGTCACAACTGAAACTATGAAATTAACCACACTGAGGAAACCAGATTACTATCAAAGTGTGAAAACCCAAGATTGCTAAGAAGATCTACCTTGAAGAAATTGTTTAAAACATAGTCAATCCTCTAATGTATATTCCTAGGTTGTGTAGCTTAGTGGTAGAGCATTTGCCTAGCACAGGTGAGGCCTGGGTTTAACCTACCGCCTCATTAAAAAAATGAAAAAATAAAAAAGCCTATTCCCTATCCCTCCCCAGGATGTATTCTGATACTAGTTTGAGTTCATTTTTATATGCAACACACACACACACACACACACACACTCACTCACTCACTCACATAGCAAAAATAGACAACCCACCAACATTGATCATATCACATTCTATAGTTATTTTAAAAGCATATTACTTTTTATTGTCAGAAAACTAATAAACTATTTTTACTTAAAATACCATTTCATATGCCAGAAGGAGATGATTTTGTGAGGACATTAAGTATTTGTCTCCTCAAACATGCTTATATTTCCCAAGTTTTCCAAAATAGCATATGTTACATTCATTATAAAAATAATTTGAATGTCACAAAATGGCCTGAGGTTTGCTAAAAAATTTGTGGAAAAGATTTAAATCATAAATGGAATTTTTGGTGGTGTGCTGTTATTATCAACTAATAGAAACATGGAGCTTAGCATGTGACTGTCACCGCGCAATTTGCTACCTGTGTGAAGTCATGAATAAAACATAATTCCATGGTCCAAGAAACCTACACCATCACCTTCACCCATCATGGCTATCTATCATCACTATGGTAAGCCCTTCATATAAGATTATTCCATGATGGCATCTGGATTTTCCTAAAAAGGCAGAGACATTTTAGAAGTCCAAGATCAGGCATTTTTTTTTTTGCAACCCTAACAGAAGCATTGTTCTGTCTTTATAAAGCCAAATGACTCTGGGCATGTCATATTAAAACACTCGAGAGATGAGGTACAACATTCAGTAACTAAATGTACCACAGGAAAATCTTCAAACAAAGATAATTGATTTTATTAGATTAAAAACACTCCCCAAGGGCTCTTTTGCCTCTCAGAACCATGCTATATCATACAGTCAAATGTCTTCTCTAGAATCTCACTTAGACATTTTTAAAAACATAAGAACCCTTCATATCTTAAGGTTAAAGATTGGCTTCCTAAAAAGAATCTTTCTCCCTTCTTATTAACAATCTTAAAAAAAAAAGTACTGACCTCTGAGCTATTTCTAATTTCAGTGAATTGAATAAAGAATCAGAGATTTGGAATATAGTATCACATGTTAAGTTATCTCAGGAAAAACTTAACACACGTTCTGAACTAAAAAAATGTCAAAGCAAGTCAACTGCATGGCTTTTATCAGATTCACTTAATCTCATTTACTCCAATTTACTGGACATTTATAATGATCATAAGAATATCCATTTCTGAGAACAGGATGTTAATGAATGATTTAGAGTTTCCTTTCACTGTAAATAACTGATGTCCTCCTAGCTACCACCCCTTGCTCCAAGTACTTACATGCGCTGGCTTTCCCATCAGCCCAACTCCACTTCCTCCGCTGGCTCAGCCAAAGCATCGCCTCCCTAAGAAGCCTTCTTTGATCACCCAGATCCACCAGCTCCCTCTGTACCTTCTGACTCTGGCTCCCTGTGTCCTCTTTCCTCAGGTCTTTCCACTGTGTGTCACCAAAGGAATTATTTTAATTGATGAACACTCTGTTCCCACTCAAGGTCTTAATAAGTTCCATGGAATCAGAGGCCCTGTATTTCACTATTAAATCCCTAGGGCAGGGCACAATGATAGTTATATGAAACACACTTTATTTTTTGGATGGATTGCATGAATGATACTGAGACAATTCCTTCCCACTATGACTTCCATGTCACAGATGTACTCTTTTCATAGATACTTTTTATTCAGAATATACCTGTGTTTCCATACAAAGGGTCACTCAAAGAGGCATTTCTGGAACATTTCCCATTGACCCTCTCAGTTCCCTTACCCTCTTTATGCTTCCTTGCACTTCTCACCCAATTCCTGTCTGTCTGCACAGTCGCCTGTAGTCTCCATGAGAACTCACTTTCATCTCTTTTGCATTTTGCTATATTGTATGTGCCAAGAGTGGTCCTGTGACAGTAGGTACTGGGTTCTATGTGTTGAATGAATGAACCGGCTACACAGAGAAAGCTGCACACATGGGGATCCTCTCAGTCATCCTGATTTCTACTTCCTGCCCATCGTTTGCCAGCCTTTCCTTGAGGTAATCGACAGATTTCCATTTTCTTTTCTTTTTCTCCAGCCCAAGCTCCTCTGACGACAGTACTATTTCAGTGAGTATGCAAAAATATGTACCGTGCTAGAAGCTGTGTCCAAAACAGTGTGAGATGCCAGAACAAATTCATTCCTCCTAGTATTTCCAGGGCAACAGCAAACCCAAGATGACCTTCCAATTCCCTTTTGCCAAAATGCATTAAAACCCTGCTCAAATAAATGCTTGCCAGAATCAGCTGAGCTCACCGTATAAATGGAATTTAAATAACACATTTCCTATCTGGAAGTACTTTGTATACAATTTAAATAATTTGCTTGTGTTAATAAATTTTAGGTTGCTCAGAGTAAAGCCACAAAAGGACTATGGATTTTAAATGTAGTTTTCTCCCCATTTTTAAATGTGAATTTTATGCCATATGATATTTTAATTTTTCAAAAACGTCAGGTGAGGAACATTTTACCAAATAGCCAACATCTTATCAAATAACCAAATCCTCCAAACTGTCAAGGTCCTAAAAAGTAAGGAAAATTTGATAGCATGGCATGGTAGTGTGAGTCTGTCAGCTAACACTCTGGGAGGCTGAGGGAAGAGGATCACAAGCTTGAGCCCAGTTTGGGCAACACAGTGACTTATCAAGACCTTGTCTCTAACAACAACAAAAAAAAATGTAAAGTGCTGGGCATGTCGATCAATGCGAAGGTCTGGGAACAACCCCCCTCTAAACTCCCCCACAATAATTTCATAAGGAAAGAAAGGATGGATAGATGGATGAAAGAAAGTCTGAGAAACCATTACAACCAAGAGAAGCCAAAGGAGACAATGACTACTAAACATAAATTGTTCCATGTGACAGGAGACCAGAAGAAAGCAGGGGCAACTTGCCCATCAACCACTGACTGGATAAGAAAGATACGGTATTTTCATACAATGGAAAGCTACCCAGCTATAAAGTAGGATAATCTCGAGGCTCTTGTAGGTAAATGGATGCAACTGGAGGTCATGTTCATGGGCAAAACAAGTTTGAACTCATACGAGTGAACACTAGCATAAAAAAACAGAAGGAGTTAGTGGAATCCAAAAACACATTATAAAAGTGATAGGGGAGGAAACACCTAGGAGGAGAAGGTGGTAACTACTGTTAATTTCTTATTGTTTTGTCTTGAATTCTCACAATGTTTTCACATTTTTGTTAGGTTTGGTTCTGTTCTGTCTTGTTTTGTCAGATTTTACTGTGTCTGATGGTATGGGCAGCTACTGTGAACATAATGGGATGTATTATGGTAATCATGGTTGGTTTCCTATTATCTTGTTTTGATGTTCTATAATGCTTCCATTCTTTTAATTGATTTTATTCTGTTTATTCTGTTTATTGTTTGATTTTATTACATGTAATGGTATGAAGAGCTATTTTGAAGAAAATGAGACATTCTAGTAACCATTTTTCATTTCCTGTTATCTGGTTTTTAAGTCCTGTGATGTTTTCATTCTTTTGTTTTGACTGGTTTTAGTCTGTTTTCTATTATTTGATTTCATTATGTATGAGGGTATGGACAGCTCTTTTGAAGAGAACAAGAGACATTATGAAAGCCATTGTTGATTTCCTATTGTCTTGATGTCCCATAATGCTTTCATTCTTTTGTTTTGATGGATTTTATACTATTTTGTTTTTGTTTGATTGTATCGTGTGTGACAGTATGGACAACTATTTCAAAGAAAACAAGAGACATTATGGTAGCCACTATTAATTTCCTGTACTCTTGTTGTGAAGTCTTGTGTTGCTTGCATTGTTCTGTACTGATTTGTTTGGTTTGGTTTTATCTCTTTAAAATAAAAAAATAAAGAAAAAATAAATATAAGATGGTGTAGTGGTTTGATCCTGTGTCCCCCCCAAGGCCTCATGTAATTTGGATGGGGCTGAATCTGGTGTTTGTGATTGGTTTGTTGTCTAGCACTGGAATTGGCCATGTGAGTGCTGCACCTGCCCAGGGGTGGAGCCAACATATAGAGTAAGGGCGGGAGGAATGTATGTCTTGCCCTCTCTTGCCAGTTTGCTTTGCTGTTTGGCTGCCACCATGAATGGCTGCTCCACCACATCAGGCTGCCTTGGAGCCAACTAAGTATGGCCTGAAACCCCCAAGAACTACAAGAAATAAACCTTTCCTTTCCTAACTTTGGGCATCAAGTATTCTATTCTGTCTCAGCAGCCAGCGAAAAGTAACCAAGACAGACAGGTGGTGTCCTGGATGGGACCCTGGGGCAGAAACAAGACCTTAGGAAAAGCTAAGGGGATCTGAGTAGGGTCTGAGCTTTAGTTAGTAACAGTATCAGTATGTCAATTATGACAAACGCACCAGACCAACCTAAGATGTTAATAATGTGAGAGACTGTTCTTGGTCACAAGTGAACTCCTCATAATACCTTCCTAGTAATGCTGTATATCTAAAAGTATCTTACGATAAAATGTTATATAGGAAAAACATTTAAAGTTTCCTTTTTGGTGGCTAATGCTTCTGATAATCATGAAGTATCAGTATTAAAAATCTTAGTTTTGCCATTGTCTGAAGAACTAATGTTTTTCTCTTACAGTCATCCCAATTTGATTTAGATCAGCAAGTATAAACTGAGTGACTACTGCTATGGGGTATATTTATAGCGAATGATTAAGAAAGCCTTGGGAAGGAGCTCAGGTGGAGTACTTGCCTAGCATGTGTAAGGACCTGAGTTCAATACCTAGCACCACAAGAGTAAGATAAAATTCACAGTCAGTGTTAAGATTAAGTGTAAGTAGCCAGGTGTGGTACACACCTGTAATCCCAGTTACTCATGATGCAGAGGCAGAAAAACCTTAAGCTGCATCCCTGCCTGAATTGTATAGAAAGACCCTGTCTCAAAATAAAAAAGACTAAGGATAAAGCTCAGTGGCAGAGCACTCCTGGGTTCAGACTCCAGCATTAGAGATAAAGATTGAGTATACTAATTTTTGAAATTTTCTTAAATTCTCAGCCTTGGTTTTACCAGGAGAGAAGATTTCTGGGAGAAAGGAGGGACTTAGGTGAGATCCTTTGGGGCCATTTCTTAGATACAGAGCTTTAAAGCACAAAGTGACTGTGAGTTATGGTGTCCTTAATCCTCCCAACTGCCCATGAGGGAGGGATGTGTTTTGCCATTTTGCAGATGAGGATACTAAAGTGAGGGAGGTGTCCTTCCAGCATTACTTGTGACCAGCATCAAAAGCCAGTCTTATCTGACCCACAGTCCTGCCCTGGCGTGACAATGGGGAAGAACTGGCTTTAAGGGAGATGTCCATGCCTCAGATAACCAAAGGAAAAGACAAAGGAATTTGGACTATTGCCACCTCCCAAGGGATTTAAAGATTTAATCTATTCCAACAAGAGCAGCCCCTTTGGGAAGATGTCACCATCACTCCTCTTCTGATAAGTCCTCACTCTGTATAGTTTTGCTTGTGTGACTTGTGGCTGAGTGACAAGCCTTGTCATTTGTCATTCCACTCCACCCTGTTACAAAATACAAGATCATTCTTTCGTCTCCAGAGAGCAAAAGGCAAATGAGGCTAGTAGGTTTCTAAATGACTGTCTTTTACGGCCTCAGCTCTCTCTCTTGTATGAATACACTGATCCCCTAACTGAGAAGCCAAGAAAATAAACTATAAATAGCCTCTGCTCCAGTCAGCAAGGACGTGGACTGTAGTTATGCCAATTTGTACATAAAAGCATCGAGATGGAATCTTCAGGACATACACTTTTTGACAGTTCCATCTCTACCATGAAGAAGAAAAAACACCTTGGTCGACAGTAAGCTGAAAGTGTTTTTATGAAATTCTGCCAGTCAGAGAAATGTAAATTCCCTAAGTTAGACTACTGAAGAGGAAATTTAGTTTAAGTTTCGTATCTGAACATAAAAAAGTGTTCAAGTCATTCTTTCAGGTTAAAGCATGTTTTAAACATATACATGCTCATAATAAGCAAAATGAAATAACCCATATACAACAATGCCAAACTAAAACACATACCACTTAACTAAAACACTTGGAAGAAATCTTTGAGCTCTGTCTTTGAAATTTACAGATTTAAGCCTATCTTTACCCAAGGGTTCCAAACAATTTAATGAAAAGAGCTAAGCATGCATGGAATGCATACCCCAGGGTTCCCTGGTATTATGTTATGTTCAAAATGACTTGATTCTGAAACACAAATCCAACCATGAAAATCCCAGTCTTAGTCAACAACAATGACCACGTATGTTATAGAACAAACAGAAAGAAGTTGGTGTAGAGGAGGAAAGGAAGAAAAGGAGATAAGAAAGCCAGCGGTGCTCATCCCTGTCAATAAGCTAATTTGCTTGACTTTTTTCTTACCCAGGGTAGAGAAAACCTTACACATGATCTTGCATTAAGTTGTCACCTTTCTATAACCATTTACCAGATAAAAATGACTGCCTATGATTTATAAATTTTCTCTCTAGACCTCTCAATATGATCATCATGTTTTTTTAATGCTCTGCTAAAAGGAAACAAAGGACATCAAAGTTGTAGGCATTTATTTCAGTGTTTAGTTTATATTGCAGTAAAAATGTTTATAGTCACTCAGTTGGTAAGAGTCCCTTGGATAGTGAGAATAAGAAAACTAGACTTTGGTTCTGTGATGACACAGCTGGAGGACCAAGCTGCTGGGTGGTCTCCATCTACCTCCCTCTTTAAAAAGGTAGAATCAAGACAAAGGAGACTCAACCACTGCTGGATGTTTTGTTCATGCCTCCACCCATCCCTGCATCTGCAAGGTTTGGCTGTCATAATATCCAGGAACACCCCCAGGAGTCCATTATCTAGCACCACTTCCTTGTGCTTCAAAGATTCTCAGAGTTTCAAGCAGACTTGCTAATGGATGCTTCTTTTAAGTCACTATCCCCATGGCAATGCCAAAGCCAGCCCTTAACAACTTTGATGCAGATTTCACTGAATTTTTGCTAGACCTTATATCTAAAAGCTGTATGTGCTCCTACCTCCAGTATTATCTCCATGAATGATGTTTCTATCGCCAATGCTAAATGAAGTGAGAAAGGGGGGAAAGAATTTTCTTCCAAAGTAAAAGGCTTGATTGATTATTTTGGTCCACAGGATCCTAGAGGATAAGTTCTCACCTGACTAACCTTTATATGACTTTCATAATGTCTATGTATTTTAATTCTGATACATATACACAACTCAGTTGTCGAATAAATGTTTCCTGAATGAGAATGAATCTGACTAGATTCCTTGCTACTTAAGTGCTAATGCAGCCTAATGACGGACTGTTAGTGTTTAAAGTACCTGTCTTACTTTTCCTCTTGCTGAGACAAAATACCCACACCCAAAGTTAAAGAACGAAAAGTTTATTTTGGCTTAAGGTTTGTGGAGCTTTCAGTCCATAATCAGCTGGCTCCAAGGTACGGTGGCTTGGCAGAGGGGCATCACAAAGGAGAAACAGTTCATGGCAAGCAGAAGAAGCAAAGCAAGTGAGCGACCAGTGGTCACAATGGCAGCTTTCTTTCTGTCCCTTATATTTTACCCAGGGTACCCACCCCTTACGGCAGGTAGCACTTACATCCTTAATTCTAGTGGCCTTAATCCTAGCATTGCACATGTATCAATCCCAGGGTTACATCCTTGATCTAAGAGGCATAAACCCTAGATCCAGCCACCACTGAAAAGCTCCACTATAACCACATGAGGCTTTGTGGGGACATCAAGACATAAGCCATAACAGTACCATTTTAAATCACTCCAAAATCGCTGATAGCAAGCCTCATCAAAAACAGGAAAGGAAAAAGTATCATGTGCAGTGGTGTTAGAAAGGTAAAATCTTTGGTCCTTGATCCCTATAGACTCACTACTTAAGGAGGCAACAATACAATAAGATCATATCAGACTCCTCTTCACCCAAATTCAAAACTCAGCATCCATACAAGTAACCACCTCCTAAAAAGGACAATTGCAATGAACATGTTTCCAGATGGCATCAGCAGAAGTGGAGGCACCACTAGCTGGGGCTCAGTCATTCCTGTGGCCTTGAAGGATACTCACCTCACTGTGTGGGACAGCAAGGGTCTACCTTCAAAATGTATATACCTGATTACCTATCTACCTACCTGTCTGTCTGTCTGTCTCTCTGTCTCTGTCTCTGTCTCTGTCTCTCTCTTTCTCTCTCTCTCTCTCCTCATCCCCTCCCTTTATAGGTGATCTGTAGCACCTTCTGATTCCATATATTGTCTTTGCTAAATGTCTTCATGACCAGGTAAAATGATTCTATGCTGTCAAAGTTTCCTCACTCACCACCTAAAATGCAGGTTGACTCCTCCCCAGCTCTACATGCTTTCCCACTGTCAGCACTACCAAGTTCTGACTTTCTTTACCTCTATGAAGAATTCCCATTAATACTTCCTTCCTTATCTCTCCTTCCTGGCAGACCTTTGTTATGTTCCCTGAAATTCTAACCACTATGAGCAGACTTTCTGTGTCCCTCACCCCTAAAACTGAAGAGGGTCTTTCCTTCCCAGCCCTCTCTGGTGCACAATAGCTCACAGGACACCACCACAACTGCTGCCCTGTTGGAGGGGGGTGATGGTGAGTGGATTGATCTTTCCAGACCATTTCACCTCCACCCTCCAAATTCCACTTCCTCCACTTGGCATTCCAGTTTTCTATGGCTCACTTCGACTCACCCTTCTAGTGCTCACTGCTGCTCATTTTCAAGACTCCCTGAATGCCAGGCAAGACACTGCTCATGTGCTGCAGAAGCTGTGTTTCCTTCTTCCATGACTTTGGTTACACTGGCCCATTCTAGAATTTTTTTCCTTCCCATTCCCATTGTGGGAGGCTCAAGTTTAATTTCTTTCCCAATGCTGCATGATTCCTAAGAGTACCATCTCCAAACAGCAAACTTCTATAGCACCTTCTCTAATTCCCTATTTAAGGCATTTCTCCTTCTATTAGGCATACTGTGTGTACATTTTAGCTCTTCATTAAAAATGGGAAGCTTCCTGGAACCAGAGACTGTATGTCTTTCATAGCATTAACCACCCCAGACAGTGCCTTATATTATGTATTAGATTGATCACCCACAGTAATTGATGCTTTTCCTTCCTCACACTGTCTGTATAAAGTCACAGACACACACACTCCTATGATGTGGAACAAACACTGCGTGGTCATGAGCACAATTCTCGTTGACATACTAGAAAGGTTGCATAGTGCTCTTGGGCACAGCAGACCACTGCAAAATCCAACCCATGCCAACATTCCAGAGGTGACTGCTTTGAACACAACACCAAGAGCTCACTCCTCCCAGGCCCTCACAGAGCGCACTTTGTTTCTACTGGACAACATAGCAACTTCAGGATGAAAAAAGCCAGGAGACTGGAGTTCTCTGTCTTCTAGCACAGGGACAGATAGACAGACAGACACAGGGAGATAGAAGGAAGAGAATTCTGAATACTTGATCAATAGGAACCTGTGAACTTTAACAAAACAAATATTTCTGATAGTTTTTTTGTACCCATATTAGCTTTCTCATCACAGAGACATAGCACCCAACACCCACAACCTTGAGGAGGAGTGGCTTAATCTGCTCATAGTTTGGGTGGAAGGGTGTGGTAGAGCAGAGCTGCTTGGCTCACAGTGAGGCGGCAGAGCAGGGGGACAGCACAGGAGAGGAAGGGGAACGGGCCTTTGTATAATACCGAAGGCCACGTCCCCACGATCCACCCAGACACACCCAGGAGTTTGCTCTACTCATCTGTGAGACATTTCTTAACCCAATGACATTGACATATCAGGACTGACATTCACAGTTCTCAATAATCATTTACTATTTCAATTAACTGTCATTAGTTCTTCATGGACAATGCTTTCCCTCTGACCCAATATGAACAACTTCTGACCTGTATCATCTTATTTAATCTGCAACAAAGGAAACCAGTGGAGAAAAGGTGGCCAACTGTGTGTCTGAGAGTCAGATCTTTCATTTCTAGTTTCTGTTGCTTCTCTGCAGCTTTTCCTCAAAGCAGTCTCTATCCCACACTAACACCATTGTGAAAAACAAGAGCAGCAGTGACCATCTCACGTTTTATTTTATTCCATTTCATTGTTGGTGTTGGGAACTGAGCCATGGTAGCACGCTTTCTGCCACTGAGCTACACATACACTCCCAGACCTTCCAATTTTAAAGCAAATTTTGATGCTGACAATATAATCATATTGTATCCAATTATAAGAAATGTGGAAACCCCTAAGATTCAGTGGGGTTATTTAAGAGGGCTCTGAGCCAAGGACCTAGATTCATTAGCCATAGGAGATGGTCTTATCAATCTCTGATCGAAGGTGGTTAATAGCCCAGGATTAAAAATTATTTTATTTCCAAATAGTTGCATGTCATTGATGGGATAACCCTTTCATAATTCTCTTTGTGTTTCTAAACTATTTATAAAATTTTTAAAAATCAAGGTAAAAAGTAAGTTTCAATTCTTTCAGATTTTTTTCTAAACATTCTTATCAGTCAAGGAAAAATTTTAAAAGTGGTACTCAATAAACCTGGATTGTACTTAAATTTAAACTAATGAACAAAGCATAGTGGTGCAGGCCTATAATCCCACCACTCAGGAGACTGAGGCAAGAGGATGTCTGAGAGTTTAAGACTAGCCTGGGCTACATAGCAAATTCAAAAGGTAGCTTGAGATCTACATAGTATGACCCTTCCTAAAATAAAATAAAATATCAGATATTTCATACACATACTCCAGTACTTAAATCAAACACAGTTGGATAAGGCAAATCTGCAGTCAGAAATTAAAATGGCTCAGAATCCCCAATTTAAAAGGTGGTGTGGTGTTGCTTCTCTCAAACAGTAGCAAGATTAAGCAAAGGTGGCAATTCTGCAAACCATTGTTAAAAGGCAGCTATTAGAAAAGAGTCTTTATTTGTTAGATACTCCAGAAAATGAAGTCTTTATCCCTCTCCATAAGTTTCTTTGACTAGGTTTGTATAATAAAGCACCCATTTAATAAAGAGCATCAGAGACTCACCATCCTTAGTTTTCTGCTGGTAAACTATCTATAGTATCATCAGCTATATCATAATTCTCTTTGTGTTTCTAAACTATTTATAAAATTTTTAAAAATCAAGGTATAAAGTAAGTTTCAATTCTTTCAGATTTTTTTCTGAACATTCTTATCAGTCAAGGAAAAATTTTAAAAGTGGTACTCAATAAACCTGGATTGTACTTAAATTTAAACTAATGAACAAAGCATAGTGGTACAGGCCTATAATTCCACCTGAGCTAATTTTGCCAGGATATTTGTGGTGCTTTTATAGAAATATAAAATCTAAACATTTGAAAGTCTCAGTGAGCTGCCAGGCATTTTAGAGAACTAAAAAATGTAACAAGAGACAGTCCAACCACCAGATCCAAAATTCTTAATGTTAACAAAACATAAAATGTCTTTACTTTTCATGTTGAGAAACCTTGTTATATTAAACAACCCAAAAGCAATCATCCCATGTTGAGAAATTCCAATGATACATTAAATAATGCAAATTCCAAGAGCAGAAAATTCTGAACCATAAACTTAATATTATAAGAACTCCTGCTTTCACCCACAAGCCAAAACTTTACTGTGAGTTCCTAGGGCTCACAACTTTTAGGAACCTCATTCTAACATGTTCCAGAATTTCTCACCTGTGAGTATCTTGTACAACCATGCACTGTTCTTAAACAAGTCACTGACTGGTATGTTTTATTACCACCATTTCAGCCAACATTTATAGAGTTTACCAGGTACCAGGCGGTGGACTAATGTAAACCACCATATTTGATGAATTACCTTTACTTCATTGTCCCTTTCATTTCTCACAACTGCTTTATAAAATGACCCTTATTATATAAACTGAAGCTTACAAACATTGAGTAACTTGCCCAATGTCAGACAACTGGAGTGTTCAAGTGTGTGGATTTCAATTCCAGCAGTCTGACTCTGGAGTCTGAGCTCATGACTAGCAAATTCTGCCACCAAATGATGAACAAGGATATGCTAGTGTTATCCTAGTTCATTAACTGTGACACACTAAACATAAGGTGTAATCCATGAAGGCTTTTAGCAATGAATGCTAATGACCCTAATAGTAATAAAATTTTCCTAATGAAGACAACCTGGCCCAGTACAGTGGGCACAGAACATGGGGGTTAAGCCTTGCCTCTGTCGAGGACCTTGGACCTAGTGTCTCTGAACCTCTGTTTGCACATTTTCAGGATCTTGCATAGCTTGATATAAATTATGAGAAAAACACACACAAAACTAGCAAGCCTAGTGCAATTGGAATCTAAGAAAGTGAAGATCCAAGATATTACAAAAATTTTTTCAATTAACCATTTAAATGGAAAGGCTGCTTTTCACCTCTTAAAAGACCAACATACTGGTCTTCTAATATGCTAGGGTACTAGACTTTCTCTACTTTTAACTTCTTCTCCACCTAGAATATGACTAATTTGAGGATTGAGTATTTCATTGTGTGGACATGAGGCATGGATAAAGTATCTCCTTTCATTATGTATGTTGTGTGGGGGACAAAATGGCATTCACAAAAGCATCCTATGTAATGGAAGTCAGTTATTTCCAATGAGAAGGTGTTCATCCTGTATCCCTTTTGGATTTCTCCCAGGAACAAGCCTTACCCACCCTTCTTGGGGAACTCTTCTAACCATTCTTTCTGTCCACCCTCCAGCCGATACACATTTGATCCAAACTGATTCACCATATTACAGTATCGCATTCTTGTCCACAGAGATAAGTCCTAAAGGTGGTATGTGAAATAAGCAGCTCAAATAAGTCATTGTTTTTAGTTCTTTTTTGAAATGGAATTATGAAAGAAACTATATGTCTTTCTCTGCTATGAAAGTTGAAAGAGAGGGAAGCTGGAGCTTCCAATTGCCAGGTCCTTGATTACCTGGGAAAATCTTGTCTATGATAAGAGAAAATCAAATAGGTATGCAAGAGAAACAGTCTTGTTAGCTCTAGTAACAGCCCTGCCTTTTATAGCCAAACCTGAACAACAATTCTCCTTTTGCTTGTGCAAATTTGAGATGAGATTCTGATTTTTATAGTAAGAAAATCCTAATGTCTCACAATCTTCAGGAAGATCTGCATGAAACTGCCATATAGGATCCTCATGTCCAACAGAAGACAGGACTACCTAACTCCTCCTGTGAAATTTCCTGTGCTATTAAACCAAATAGTTGGGTATCCCAACAAAAGTCTGAAAACATCATGTCAACAGTTTTCTCTGCATGTGTCCTAAATATGTGTTTAATGACAAAGTCAGTGGTATCAACCATAACATACACAGTGCTTGAAATGCCCTCAAGTTGGCAAATGAATCTTACTTTCCATTAAGATTCCAAGCAAAAGTTTACTTTAAATATAGGTTCTAAGTCTTGATGTGTTAACTTCCTCTAATTAGTAAGATTCTCAAACATCTTATTAAATTTCGCTAAGATGTCTAGCACTGTAGTAAAACTTGACAATACTATATTCAAGCTAAGAAATTATCATTATCAAGACCACAGCTTACTACTTTCTAAAACCAGTATAACTCAGTTCTTTCTCTAGAACATCAGTGCTGCTCAAATATTTTAATAGCATAATAATTACAGTTCCTCTTGTCCTCACAAGGACCCCAAAAGGGCTTTTTCTACAATATTGAAATGGTCAGATCCTATACTGGCAACTGGGGAAGGTTTGTCAGAAAGACTAACATTCGATAATTTTAAAAATATAGAGGTAGTCCACATGGCCATGAACACATATTTGGAAACTGATATAGTACCAGAAAGATACATTCTCACAGGGTTACTTATTCCCATTGACAATCTACTTGCTACTAGATACCAAAGTTTGAAGAAAGCTTGAGTGGTTCCAGTGATTTATTCTTTTACCTGTGTCTGGGATATGATATTTTCTCAAGTTGTCCATAGGAATCTGAGAGCTCACAGCTCACAGGCTCCATTCATCCTATAAAGTGAACCTTGGCTACTTTTGTTACCATCCTATATCCACTAATTCTTCCTCTGATAGTAGCCCTCTGAGGAATCACCCCTTCTCTTATACTTAGACCAGGTGCCTATTTGCAACTCATTTTTCTCCCACCTCCAAAGTAAATACGTGGCTCAAGGCTGGCCCATTGATGAGTCAAAAATCCCCAGCTTGGGTGATCAGTTCATGGATATGTGGCCATCGAATATGAGCCATTGACAGAACAGTGTGAACCTGGAAGGCTACAGGAATGTAGCTCTTGGGGATAATCTGGCCACCACCCAGAGCAAAGAATAAAACTAGCATGGGAGAAAGTAGAAGCCAGAGATGGAAAATACCCAGGTGTCCAATGATCTCCTATGTGACATTCTGTCATTTGTACATGAGCTTTACAGTTGAATAAGTCCATACATTTTCTTGTCACTTGAACTACTCTAGTCATGTGTATGGTCTCCTGTGACAGAGAATTCTAACTCACACGCCTCAGTTTTTCTTTTTAGAAGATGGATGTAGGGAAGATGGATGGGAGAAAAATGTGAAAAAGTGGGAAAAGTAGTTCCATAAATACAAGCTTGAAGATAAGCACTGTGGCCCCAGAAGCAAGATTTTCAAATAAAATATTCACTTACACTACTCAGGAGGAAAATCACCTTACAAAACACACACATTTGTCCAAATGCCAGAAAGTGACTGAGCAAAGTGCTGTAAATTGAAGTTGAACTTCATTAGAAGATATTATTCAGAGAGCAGGATGTTTATTGTACGGTAATGGTTCTTACCAACAATTCTCTACATTTTCTTCTTCTTCTTCTTTTTTTTTTTTTTTTTTTTTTTTTTTTTTTTTTTTTTTTTTTTTTTTACAGAAAGTGATTTATTTTGTGCAACATAAAATAGTCTCTAGAACTGATGGATGAATGAAGATACAATTCTTCTGTTTCCTGATCCTACTCTTAACACTTTCTATAAGCTTAGACCTTAACCTGACAGTGACTTTTCTTTTGTCCAATAAAAATGGAATAATAGCATTTAAATTTCCTTCAGGTTGTATACATTATATGAGAATGGACTCATGAAAACACAATATAGAGTACTGTAATATAATTTCTGATGAAGTGAGCCAGGACAGAAATTCAATTTTTAAATTCCTCCTCAAAAAATATTTTCACAGAACATATTTCGTGCTATATACCAAGTTGACCATTTGGGGATGTTAACTTTTGAAATGGTTGATATGAACATTTGATTAGAGACAGGGAATGAGTGCTATAAATGGTATTGTCTGTCATTCCCCATCAAATGTAACCATTTTATCTCTCTGAAACTTCCTCTGATCACCTTCACCTCTTTGGTCCTTCTTTTCTCACATTTTTCCATCTTTTCTTGTCCTCCTATGGCATCCACAGACATAACAATAACAGGGAGGAGCAGGAACTTTATCCATCTAGTTTTTTAAATTTTATAATTTTTTATGTTAAAGAGAATAAAACCAAGCAAAATAAAACAGAATAAAGCCAATCAAAACAAAACAGTGTAAGTGATACAAGATTTCAAAACAAGATAACAGGAAATCAGCAATAGCCACTACAATGCCTCTTGTGGTCTTCAAAATAGCAGCCCATATCATCAGACATAGCAAAATTAAACAGACAGAACAGAATAGAACCAATTAAAACAAAACAACACAGTACAGGACTTCAAAGCAAGATGATAGTAAATCCAAAATGGCTACCATAATATGCCTTGTCTTTGAATAGCTGCCCTTGCCATCAGATATAATAAAATAAAACAAAACAGAATAAAGTCATACCAAAAATGAAAATGATACAGGACTTTCAAACAAGATAATAGGGAATTAATAATGGTTACCACCTTTAGAAGATCCCCCATAGATGCTATATTGTGTATTGTTATCCTCTAAATAGATGATCAGACTACCAGCTTTAGGTCTGCACAGTCAATGAAACACTAAACATTATAAGCATTAAGTTGTATTTTACTTCAACAGCTATCCTCTCAGCCCATGTCTCTCCTGATCAGCCGGTCACTTACTGGGTGGAGTGGAGGTGGGGTGAATCTTGACTATTCTTATCTCCCAGCCCACGTGATTGGAAGTGGCTGGCATCTGGTTCTCCTCCCCACAACCTGTGCATGGCTACATTTTCTTTTAAAATGAACTAGATTCAGGTAGTGGGGTCATGGACATGCTTTGTTTTATAAATTGTTTTTAAATGACCATATATTCATTTTATATTCAGAAAAGAAGTATTTGCAAACATAGAATATAAAGAATGATAATAGATAAATGTATAGCTATCCTCCAGAGAAAAGCTATTCATTGCATATGAGACTTTTTGAGCCTTTACCAACTCATGGTTGGATTATTTCTGACCATCTTTAAATCAAGCCTGTTTTAAAAATACCTACCAGAAAAATAATTTGAAAAAGAAGAAACAGTTCCTGATTATTATAGGTGCAAGTATATTAACAATCCTGATTCTCTGTGAAAATCTAAACTATTGAATTTATGATTATTGCAATAAGGTTTTAAGACTGCTCTGGGTACCTATTCATTGTGATTGTGTGTATTTAATAAGATGGGAATTATAAATGAATACCAAAGAAGAAAATGGTTGCTTTGGCTGTGAGTAGGCTGTGGAAGGGAAAATCATCTTAAGATTAAGCACGTTATGAGAGATTAAGCACATTTTGCAGAGATACACAAACTTGGACCAAATGAACATCACTGGCCTACGTAAAGGCATCATCATTAAAATCATTCACAAGGAGCTTATGCTGGGGGAAAATAATACATTTGCTTTTCAAAATAATATCCTTCATCCAACTAATTTTCCTCTAAATAGCCTAGGCCAAACTTCTACCATCATAGAGCATCAGAAGAAGAAAGCACATTGATAAAAAGAATGTGGAACTTGTTTTCATATGTTTGGGTAAAATGGAAAAAAACTGAATGGATAGGAGATCTTTTCTCTCCCAAGGGCAGGAAATTAAAAAGTGGACATGCATTTTAAATGTAGGTCCTTACTCCAGGAATTAGAAAAAAAGGGTAGAAGGAAGTATTGGAATCTAGAATATGATACTGAGAAAAAAAATTTTTTTGGTATAATGACGGTCCTTTTGTGTGAGACATTTTACTGAAAATGAAGTTCTGGGCCAGGCTTGGCTGCACCGAGGCTGGAAGTGGCTGGCATCTGGTACTCCTCTTAGCAGGTGATCGTCATTTAATTATGTGTTGATAAACAACCTTCAAAGCTTTCTTTTGGGGAACAATAAATGAATGAATGAATGTTTAAAAAAAAGATCGAACAAACCCTTAAATATAGCAATTAAAAACAAACAGCTGGGTGTGGTGGCATATGACTGTAATTCAAGCATTCTGGGAGACAGAGGCAATGGGTTCACAAATTCAAGCTACATCTGGGCAACTTAGGTATTCAGCAAAACTGCCTCAAT